>VXAX01013983.1:307399-328672 GCA_013399835.1 Leptocoma aspasia
TTTGGTTTGGTTTGGTTTTTTTTTTTGGTTGGGTTTCTTCGTTGTCTTTATTTTTGGTTTTTGGGGTTTTTTTTTTGTTTGTTTGTTTTTTTAATCCAGGGTCTCCTGTGTGCAGTTACTACCCCAAGGCTAGAGCAAGGCTTTGAAAGTCTACCCTTCTGGGATTTTAGAGTTACTGTTAGGTATGGTTTGCCTGATTTTTATCTTGGAGCTCTTATTAAATCCCGTGCCATCCTCACAGAGATAGAAACCCTACTGATTTCAGGGAGCTGAGAGTTCTCTTGCCCCAAGGCAAGCTGAAAACCGTAGGGGCTGCTCCAAGGAGATGCTTCTGACCCTAAAGTAAGGCCTGAGACTCTTAAACCTTATCTTGTCTCCAGCTTTTGCAAAGCATTCTCTGCTGAGCCCTAATGAGATCCTTCCTTGCACAGAAATTGGCTGTGCTGGTTGGTTTATTTAGGCTTGTATTTATACAGTGTGACAGAACTGGGATAATGATGATAATTGGGTTTGACACAGCATGAGCAGAAAATGTGCAGAAAAGAAAGGAGTGTCTTCAGATGAGTTTCATCTTGAGTTTATCTAGAGACAAGGAAGCTGCTGTATAAGATTTCCTCTGCCTTATGTCCAGCAGGACCTGCTACAAGCTTGTAATAACTCCCCTCACAAAGTGATCTGGATTAAGAACATGTTTAGGTGTCTGTGGCTGCAATTTAGAAACCAAGACACAAAGGGAAAAAAAAATCAAGTTATTTAAATGAGCAGTTTTTCAAGAATATCTGGGAGATGCCAGGCACCTGAGAGATCAAGCCTTATCTCCACATCAGAGGACATTTTCCAGCTTTTTCCCTGGCACCATCTGCAGGAGTAGGCTGGAAGTGGCTCCTCCTGCCTCCAGGTAAACCCAGCAACCACGACCTGAGAGGGGAATAAGGCCAGTGAAATGCAGGTTGATCACTCATGTTTAGGAGTCAGCCTGATCTTCCAAAGGATGGGCCTGTGAGCAGCTTTACAGGAATACTGCAAGCTCTGCTCCATTGCAAAGTTCTCATCTTGAAAAATCAGTTTAGGTCCCTCTCTTCTAAAAAAATTCTAGTTTAAAAAATGAGTTGGCAGCTTTAAAACATAAGACTCTCTTTTTTCTTTGTTTTCCCTTTTTTATGTGTATGAGAGGGTCTGTAAATTGGTTGAAGAAATTGACTGAAGAGATTAAGACAACTTTAGAGGGTCCTAGAGCTCTGTGCCTGCTCTGTGGATTCTGCTGTGTATATTCAGCCTTCTTTTCCAGGCTGGACTGCTGACATATTCCACAGCAAAGCCTTGATGCTGTGAAGTTGCCAGGTGGTATGATTTTGGTGACACTGAAACCACTGACAAATTCAGTTTGCAATTAATGAGTGCTTTCTTAGCCCAAAACATTTTCTTCTTGCTGAGAATAATTCGTCTCTCCCTGCCCCACCCCCCTCAATCCCCAGGACTTTCTAGAATAAAATGTGGCATTCTTGGAAAAGCAAATGTTGACGCTTGGACATTTTTAAACAAAATTTGGGAAGTTTGATTTAAGCTTTATTTTTTTCAACTTTTCAGAAGAGAATATGTTGATTTGAAACAGTACAAAACAACAAAAACAAAACTATTTTGTTCAGCATCACAGAGTATTCAAATTACTCCAAATTAACACACTGCTTTTTACCCCCATTGCTCCTTCAAATGCTAAATAATTTATATTCTGGTTCAGCTGGAACCTGATTTTCTCCTTGATAACTTTGTCAACTCATTAAAGTGAAAAAGATCCCTGATATCAGCCACCTTTTCATAACAGATTGGCATGGAGAATTGTCTCCTCCACCCTCCTCCCCACCAGCCCCAGCCAAGCTGCTTGACCCCAGCAGCCTAGAGGGAAAGCAAATATTCTAAGACAAATAGAGCAAACATTCAACAAAGATTGTGGTCAACACATAGCAGAGCTATCACATCCCACCCAAAAGAACATGTACATTTGTGTGTATGTCTCCTTCTCTGCAATTTTTATTTTTTCTGTGATTATATTCTATATTATTCTATTCTATTCATTGACAGCTTCCAGAGTGGGCCCTGACTTTTTGTGGCTCAGCCACACGACCCAGATGGGTGGAAGGAGGGCGTAAAAAGTGACAGCAGAGAATCAAGGATGGAAGGCAAAGCACCAGCCCCTAGGTAGAGGCCCAGCTCCATCCAAGGCGGGATCACTCACAAAGGGAAGCAGGAGAAGTTTTGGGAATCGCAAGCAGAAAATAATGTCATGCAGAAAAAATGCAGTCGTGAAAAAACACAGGAGGGACGGAGCAAAGCCCCCAAACACCAGTTTGGAAAGGTCAGCTGGACCCAGAGCAACCCAGTGCCAGTGCCTTGCCGAGGAAGCACAGAGGAGGATTGCCAGGTTACACCCCTGGAGTAGAAGGAGGAGAGAGGAGAGAGGAAAACCGGGAGCAGGGTGCCAAGAGCTTTGCAAATCAGCAAGCCCTGGTGGAGTTACGTCAGTGGAGAGACCAACCCAGCAGCTAACTAAAGACACACATCCCAGAGCAGCAAGCCCTGCCTCAGACACCAAAGTGAGCCAGCCTGCACAGAGGGACAAATCACTCAGACAGGTGAAATCCGATAAATCAGATGGGTCCAGAATTTTCCTGCCCCAATCCTCAACAATTTACCTTAAAAACTGTCCTTTTCTTTCTGTTCTATCCCAAAATCCCTCTGTACCAAGGTATGCCAGAGCCACCAGGCTTCAGGGGAGAGCTGGGCATGGCACAGGGCTGAGCTTTTGTAGAGCAGCACAGACACTTCTCATTGCAGACCATGTCATGTCTTTGCCCCTGTGGGCTTTCTGCACACATGGGAACATGCAAACTACTCTGGTGCACAAGAATACCATTTTCTGGCCCAAAGATGTGCCACAGCCCTCCACTTTCAGTTCTGAATCATGCCAAAACAGTGGGAGGAAAGGGACAAGGGTTTTGAGAAACTAAATAGTTTTAAAACATATTTTAGGCCCATCACAAAAGCTTTTTCCACTGTTTGTCTGTCTGTTTTAAAATTGCATTTCTCTTCTGCTTCCCAGTTCCAAAATCTGGAGTTCTTAACAAGAACTTCCAAAGCCCAATATACATTTCCAGCTAGAAAAAATATTTTGAAAATTGCTGTTGTTTCTACACTTTCACCACCCTTAGTGCATATCTGCTGAACAGGAATTATCAGCTTCAATATGGATCTGTTGGAACAAGTTCCAGAGGCTGACCATGAGGATGATCAGAGAGCTGGAGCATCTCTCCTGTGAGGAAAGACAGAGAGAATTGGGGTTGTTGGAGAAGACAAGGCTCCAGACACACATCAGAGCATCCTTTCAGTACCTAAAAGGGGCCTACAAGAAAGGTGGGGACAAACTTTTTAGCAGAGCCCATTGTGATAGAACAGGAATAATTTTAAACTCCAGGACGGTCAATTTAGACAAGTTATAAGAAGGCAGTTTTTTACAAAAAAACTGGGGCACTGGCCAGGAAAGTGGTAGATGCCCCATCCCTGGAAACATTGGAGGTGAGGTTGGATGGGGTTTTAAGGTCTCCTCCAACTAAAACTATTCTATGATTACAACAGCCCTCTCTTTGTGCCTCAGGTGAGGGCTCTCAGTCATGTCCTGCTGAGTAGGGGAATGGTTTCCCACCAAGCTAATGGTTTGACAAACCCTGTAATTAGCAAAAGTAATGTTTTGATCCTAGACATTCTCCTCCTATCTTTCACTTCCTTCCTTTTTACCCCATCCTTCACACAACCCTTGGGGGAAATCTCCCTCTCTTTAGGATACTAATGGAAATGCAAGGCTATTTTTTCCTTCCCTTCTTCTTCCTCAAGACAGGCTCAACTGGGCCCTTATCCACCACTGAATTAAGCACTTGCTTGACCTCAATTCTTTGAGAACAGCAACTCACAAGCTTTGAAATCAGTGTGTACATAAGCCTTTGCTGACTCCAGGACCTTAATGTGTTACTCTCCCACTGTGCAATTAATTCCTGCAAAAACTGGCAGCCACGGGGATCAACTAATTCAGTTGTGCTGTGCATTTCCTGTTGCTCTTGACTGGGAAAGGAAAATATAACTCATGTTCACGACAAACAGAGCCTAGAAGATGATATTCTGTAGGAATAATTTCTGTGCCAGGCATTTTTTACAAAGGCTCAGTCTTTTCTCTGTTTGAAACAAGCACATCTTTCTCTGCAATTGTCTGCTGATGGTTTCAGTTGGTTTTGGAGTGGATGAGAAAGTTGTGTGGTATGAAATGGTAAAATTCAGACCCAGTGATATTATTTACTGGCTCTGTGGTTGACAACACAGCCTCCAGAAGAGCACTCTGCTCCTCTTTGCCCTCAAACAGCACTTTTAAATATTGTGTTAACTCCAGTGTGACTAGAAAGGCTTTTTCCTTCAGATTAGATGAAGTGCCAGCTGGAAAGATATTTACAAAATGCCACTTGCCATTGCATTGGTGTGAAATCTCTGTTTTACAGACAGTTACCACAGAGATTTGCAAAATCACCAAAGAAAGATAAATCAGGATAAACTAGTCACCATTCAAGTTAAAAAGGCGGAACAAATTAATGGCTGGAATTGCCAAGTAGCTGGTTTCAAGCACTCCAAAGACATCTCTCTTCTCAAACTGCA
The DNA here is from genome assembly GCA_013399835.1 of Leptocoma aspasia. Taxonomy (NCBI): domain Eukaryota; kingdom Metazoa; phylum Chordata; class Aves; order Passeriformes; family Nectariniidae; genus Leptocoma; species Leptocoma aspasia. The sequence continues at coordinate 312,092 of VXAX01013983.1, forward strand.
GTGCCCTTGGCCAAAAATTTTAATGGATTCAAAAGGAAATAGGCACATTTTGTAAGGAATAAGTTAATCAGTGGCTATCAGCTCTAATAAACTGTCAGTGACTTTCAAGACTGATGCCTTAAACCCAACAGAAAATAAGGCATGGCTGGAAAGGGATGTTTTTAGGATGGTATCATGGGAGTTTTTACCAAGTTCCTGGTATTGACAGCTTTAGGACACAAATATCCAATCTGCAAAAAGTCCTTGGTCTGACTTACCATAGCATTTGTTATGCAAAAGTGTCACACCTGAAGTATATCACACACATCTGAAGTATATCATCAGGATAATGACATACAGCAGATCCTTTTACCCAGCCATGAAATATCTGAGAGTATGCCAAAAATCATGCAATTGCTCCCCACATAACGCTGTTCAGGCTGATTCATCTGTCCCATCTCCTGTGCCCACTGGGGAATTGAGGCACAAAGACCACCTACAAGTAGATTTTGTTCCCAGATAGCCATCATATATTAAATGAGTTTAATATGAGTTGTCTTCTCCTTCTGAGACACTCACCCTGTGTCCCAGCTGCTCAGAGTGAAATTCCACCAGAGGATGCAACCTTTATCTTTTGTATGTATTAAAACAATCTTGTGAGACTTCTGTTATTCTGTTAAAATATAATATTTCACTAAAACTTCAAAGGAAGTTCTGCTTTTCCTTTTGTTTCATTTGGCTTTTTGGGAGAGAAGGAAAAGTGTATTTCCTCTCGGCCATCCTTCTTCCCCTCTCCTCCAAGTTTTTCTGACACAGAGTTCATGGCAGCAGAATGCCACTGCTGACAAACTTTTTTCAAGCATTCTTATATTTGTGGGACTCACACTGGCTCAGAGCACCATGGTACATTGTCCCCTTCAGGTTTGGACTGTATCTGGTAGGCAGACACTGGTTGTTTTGCAGGGATCCTCATTAAGGAGGAGGAACTCGCACTCAGATATTCTCAGAATATTCCGAGTTTGCACTCAAAATATTCTCCCCTTGTCATTCAAGCAGTGATGAGTGAAGTGGAGACAAACTATACCCATGCTCAGGTGCCCCATGTCAGGGCACAGGACATTGTGCTCCCTTTAATGTGTCTTTATGACAAGCTTGTGTAAATGTCTTTGTTGGTAAAACAATCACACCTCCAGCCACCCTGGCTCGCTGAACACAAAACTTTGCGTAAGCCACGTAATTATGTATGTCTCCAGAAAATCCTGCTGGCTTATTCAAACACAGAGAGACATCCAGTCACCTTCTGCAAATGCCTTCTTGTGACAGAAGTGGTTTCCAGTGATCGCTGAAAGGAAGTTAAATAACCACTGCATTCCCTGGGTTCATGGTGTTCTTTTCAGTCCTGCTGCCTGTCATGATTTCTGTGAGCTTTGCCTGCCTAAAAGTGCATGGAAATGCCATCAGCTAAACCTGGGGTGACTCTCACACAATAGGCAGGTGGAAAGAAGCAGAAAATCTTTTGACAAAGGAAATATTTCTTCAGATGAACAGGCAGATTCACGAACACCTGCAAGTGTGCACACATCAGATCATTTCTAACTCCAGCTTGCCCTCCTTCAAGGCTCTGAAGGAAGTTTGTGTAAAGAGAAATTCTGAAATCCCAAGAAATGACAAATGTTTATTTGCTCCTCCTTGCCCCTCCAGACGCTTGTCCCATCACCTTTAGAAATGCAAAGCCTTTTGCAGAAAATGTGGCAGATGGCTGCATTTCAGGTTCCTCAGCCACAACACTCCCACCAAGGCTGTTCTGGGCCACCCACTCACCCTTAGAAGTGGTAAGTAATCTACTTAAACAGAAGTATTCAAGAATTTTCAGTCTTGGAAAAAAGAAGAAACTGAACCTGCCTACTGCTATTTTTATTTTTTTTCCCAGAAAGTAGTTGCTCCTTTTGGACAGAAATTTTCTGGAGTTTTTAATATTCTTTCTTATTACCAGCCCCATGTTTCATATATAGCTGTACCAACTTCTAAAGCTGAAATAGTGAGTAAGAAACCCAGTGCAGGTTAAATACTAGGGAAAAGGTACTTCGAACCTGTCTGAAAAGTTTTCAACAGAAAATCTGTCAGTTTAATGCTGCTTGAATGTGCAGTTCTTTGATGCATGTCAATTTCTGTCAGAGAATTAAAATGATTCAAGGAGCAACACAAGTATTTTTCTTTTTCAAACTTTATCTTTTCACATCTTCCTATGCTGCATCTTGATTACCCTGTTTTGTTTTGGAATGCCATAATATAAGGTAAACACTCTTTCAGTTTTGACAAAAGAAGGCATTTTGATAATTTAAAAAACAAGGCACAATTAAGTTTGAAAGTACATGCTTCCATAAAACAGCAAGATTAAAAATTCATATTAAAATTTCCCATGTGATAGGAATCATATTTTCTGCAATGCTGTCAGATACTGTTTTCCCTGCCAATCTTTTCCACCCATTTTAGATGTATTCTGGGACAAGAATTCTACTTTTCATTTTCACATTCATTTTTTTTCTTCTCATTCCCTTTCCTTTTTGTATGTTCCTTCTTTTCATCTATATGGCTGGAGGACAAGTCCACAGTAAAATGAGGGTTCAGATTATCTGTCTGGCCTGTGATGCCATTTGCCTTTTTCAGGGAATTTTCTGGGTGTTCTGTGCCCACAAGTCAGTGCTTCTGGGTTCAACCAGCAGCATTCAGGTTGCTGAAAAATCTTTCCTTTGTTGCTGCCCAGTGGGATCACTGTGGTCATCTCCTTCACCTGTTACTTCCTTATTTTCCAGCATTTCCTTCTTTCCTTGCAGAAATGAGAGGAGTCAAGCTGAGATCCAGAACTCCCAATAAAAGAGTACCTGAAGCTTGCTTCATTACTCATGGCCACGATTTTTCTGAGGGATTAGTCAGAGAAAATCTTGGATGGATATCCTGACATCCAAGTGGCAGTGGAGGACTGCTCAGGAGCACGGGTGATGTGCATGTCCCAGGACCCAAAACCTTGCACGAGGCTGGTGAAGAAAAAAGGCAGGATGAGCCAGAATCCATTCCTTCTCTGTGGACTATTTCTTCACTGCCATGCTGGTGACCTAGAATCTGTCCAATATTTGTTCTTCAGCCCCTCTCCAATGAGACCTGAACACTGAAACTGCTTGATCAGAAGAAATTTTTTTTTTAAGTCCACATGAGGAGCTGCTCTGAGATCAGGAATGCCAGTGACAGCAACAGGACCAGGCAGAGCCCTAAAGCAAGTGCTTCTCTGTTTGATTTATGGAGCCCAGGCAAGCACCAGGCAAGCCAGAGGGAAACCAGAAGAATGGATTTGTCAGCACCAGCCACTCCCCACGGGTGTCCCTGAGGGCAGAGCAGGATGTTCCTGAGGTGGAGAAAACCCTGGTGCTCAGGGCAAGTTCTCCTGGGTACCTTTGTGATGCCTTTCCCTTGCACCAGGCAGAATTTTAAGATCAAGTGGCCAAAGTTTACATCTCCCCTCCACAAACTGAGGACTGCAAACTGTCAGCAGCACAGATAACACTAAGGGAACAACCAGCTGAATAACAAAAGCATTATTCTCCTGACTTCACTTGGAAATAAGCAGCCAAAAAGCACGAAGCGGGCAAGGATTTTGTTTCTTTTGCCCCACCTCCAAACAGCAATGCTTGTTCTGTTCTGGAGTTCAAGAACAGGAAAACAAGCTGGCAGCCCCTTGTCCTGGCTGGCACCCAAAATCAGATTCATTCCGTGCCATCCATCCTCAACAAGTCAAATGAATGCAGGGCAGGTTTCTTCTGCAACTCACTCCTCTTTTTGCATCAACACGTGCATGACACGTATTTATCCTGTATGAATGACTCACAGAGGGATTTCCCACTGGTGTGACTGTTCCTGGACACGGCTCTGAGACAATGGGTGCAGACAGCAAGGGCATGGGCACTGCCACCTGTCTTGTCCTGGTTTCTGTGGCCTCAGAAATACACAACATGATGACAATCTGCTCTTTGATTGGGGCAAGCACAGTCTGAAGGAGAGATTTTGCTCACAAAGCCAACGGGAAAGGTGGCAGAGGTCCCTGTTCAGCCACATCACAACCTACAGAGTAGATGTGGCTTCCACTCTGTCACCACTTCACTGGGGTGGCAGGTTAAGTCTCAAAAGTCTGTCACAGAGAGACACAAATAACTGATAACCAGATAACTGGAACTTTGAAGGACAACATGGCCAGAAAAAGTATCTTTTGAATGATTGAGTGTTATCTAAATATTATAACGCATCCCTAGATGTGACAATAAGCTTCATTAGGTACATGACACCACATATATGACTATATTAATCAACTCTCCACCTGGATCATGTTATATGTAAAAAGGAGGAGGAGGAATAAGATTGGGCTATGTAAAAGGAGTGTAGGAATTTTATTTAGTTAGGAGGAAGACCCAAAAAGAACAAAAAGTCAACAGGCTACTCTTCTGTCCCTCCTCCCAAGTGAGGGCACCTTCTTGTTAAGCTTCTGGGTATGGTTGTTATTATGACATATTATTATATAATATTATTTTTATTATTAGAGTTCTAGCACAACTAGTTAATTTACCAATGACAAATATGAATCTCTTTCTCTTTCATCAATAAACAGCATTATTTGTGAATCTGTGATCACACAGGTTCTTGTTGAATATGACCAGGATTATCAGAAATTAAGCCCAGCAGCAACCAGTCCTCTGGTCTTTGAGGACCAGCTGGAAAGCAAAGGGGTTTATTTTCTGCCAGATTTCTACACCTTTTGTGTCTTATGACCCAGCTGAAGGGAAGGACACAGTTGAGAGCAGCCCCATATTCTGTCTTATGACACATACTTCCTTTTCTTTTCCAAAGAAAAGCTTACGGACCATTAGCCACTCAGTCAGGCACTCACACTTTTTGCCCTAGGCATCGTGTTCCCAACATACCAGGACAAAATATGGCATGCTCAAGACTGGCAGGCAACCCAGTGCCACGGCTTAATTTTCTTCCCTGTGAAAGACAGCGAGGGGTCAGGGAGCCCTGTTCCTGCAAGAGTCTCATTTCCCCCATCAGTGCTGCCACTGCCTCTGACAAAACAAAAGGCCTTGCTCTTCACAGTGAAAAAGACACATTTACAGACAGCTCCTGTTTGCCACCAGGGCTTTTTTGAGCAGAATCCTCAAACTCAAGCCAGGATGCGTGTTCAATGTGCTGCAAGTTTTGGCAATCTCTTATTTTTCCCTAGTGGGCTCAGCACTTGTGTGTCTGTGCCCTGAGCTGACCTTTGGCAATGTCTGCTCCAAAATGCATTTGCTGAGCTGTGTCTTGCCTCATATCTTCACTCTTCTGTGCCCAGAACCCCCACTGGACCTGCTCCACCTCGCTGGAGCACTGTCACCTGTGTCATTGTCACCAAACCCCAATGGCTGCTTGATGGAATGTGTTTGGGAGTGGAATTTGTAAAAGCTTCCATCTATCTGAATGCACTGAGAGCCAGCCTCTCCAGCTGAGCTGTGTCTAGCTAGGGGTGGAGGCAGGGGCTCTCCTGAGCATGTGAGATTTGTCATTTAGGATCGTGTCCTTCCTGGAAGTGGAGAAGCTTGTCACAGTTTGAAAGCAAGATGACAGGCTCTGCCCAGGAGCATACAGCTGTAGCAGCTGAATTGGAGCCACCTCCCACGATGCTGGGCTAAATGGATTTATTTCAGCACCCTCTCACTCCACTCACATCACTACTTCTTTCCCTGAAGAGGTCAGCTGTGGCCCAGGGTCTGCTTCTCCACTCCATGCAGCTTGGAAAAACTGTGTTTTGCTCCGTTCTGCAGGATCCTTCTGACACAACTTCTTGATTTTTCCAGCCCCTACAGGAAAGGTTTCTTACTTTTCCCTCATTACAATGCCTCCCCCATGACACTGCCTAAAAACCCCTCAGTAACCAGTCAGGGAATACCCACTGCTCTTGCTCTCTGGAGAGGCACTCATCTGAAAAGTGGTGCTACCTAAGTGTGCTTCCCCCAAAATGCCACCTGCTCAGCTGCAGAGCATGGTGACACTCACAAGAGCTTGCCCAAACACTTGAATTCCAGCAGCTGGAATTCCAGAGAGCTGACATCTCCTCCGTTGAAGGAAGGTGTCAGGAAGCTGTGACAGAAAGGAAAACTCAGGGCTCAGAGTAACTCTACTGAAACAAGAAGAAAATGGGAGAGCAGGGAAATGTTAGATTCAATTCTGCACTTTCCAAACCCAGTGGGAGATTTCATCTCCAGCCCTGCTTCTCAGGCAGCATGGATGCTGCTGGCTCAAGCCACAAAACTGATAAAATTGAAAGCGCCCTCTGGACCAGATAACATATATTTTGTAGAGATGATGCTGCACAGTTTGGCCACAGCCAGACAGGACAGCCAGAGACTGACTTGTGCAGTGTTTTCACCACAACACAGCCCTCCTCTCTGATTTAAACCACTTTCCTGTTCCTTTCAACACCCTGACAAAGCTGGAAATCTGTGGCAGCGCATACACTGTGCAGTGATTTTAATAAAAAAAACTGTACACAGATACGACAGAGATGTTTCCAACCGATAAAGATAATAAATGAGGATAAAAGCAAAAGGAAAAGAAAGTTCAGTCTGAAAGTGCATGTTTGAATTGGACTGTTTGGACAGTCCTAGCCTGATTTAGAGGGAGCAGGGCAAAGCCCTTCTCACTGCTTATCTGTAGAGCTATTCTTGGCTTCTCCATCTCAGGTTTTAGTTTGAATATCTGCAATTATTTACCTACAGCGTGTACCAATTTTTTTTTTTTTTCCCCTCTTGTTGAACAATGACTAATTGCCTCATGTGAAGGCAAATATTTAAGTATGTGTGCAGGAAAGCTTTTCCCTCCCAGACACATAGCAAGCAGCACTGTAAAAAGCCTGGTGCTAATACATGGGGTTTCATGTGTTTTTCTTAATTTCTAAGCTCTGTGAGGTTTAAAAAGCATCAGAGTTCTCATGTCAAGGTTTTGCAGCGCAGACTGACAGCCTGAGGTGGCCTTTTCAATACAAAATGCATGCAAGCTTCCCTGTGGGTATACAGTTCATAAAAAGCCTCAAAGGAGAAATTAAAATAAGAATAGATTTATGTAAAAAGGAAACAGGAACTGACTAATCAGCAAAATTTCACAATTTTCTTCAGCACAGAGAAAACATAAGACATTTGCAACACTTGCTGCTTAAATAAGCTGCTCAAAATTACTATACAAAGTTATTTTTTAATTTATTTTTTCTTTAAAAAAAGTTTAAACCTTTCCAAGTCACCTTGCCTTACACTTTAGTCTTTTGACAAACCAGTCACAGTACTTTTTGTCAGGGTTTTGGGAGGAAAGCCTAAGACAAAAGCTCAGGATTAAATGATTGTTTGATTGTACTTTTTACTCTAAAAATATAGGCATTTACTTAATCTTAAATGAAGAACAATCTCCCCACTATTTGTTGTCAATTCACTAAAATGTAGTTTATGTCTCAGAGTTTTCCTGCATTACAGGCAACAGCATAAAGTCTCTTTTGTGATTTAGTTTTTTATCCATGCAATACAGGTGCAGGCAGAAAATTTGTGTGTGCCAAATGGCACCGTGAAAAATGCTACCTTAAAATAATATAAATAAAATTACAAGGAAAAAAAGAAAAGTGATCTCACACTTGAATCGTCACGTGCAAAAGCACATAATGTTCAGAGGGCAGTTTATCCAGATAATTTCCAAGTATAAGCCTGATCACCTGACTTCTGGAGAAGCAAGGCTTGTACAATATATTAGGCTCAACACCACTTTCTCAGTTTTTCCCTAAAGAGGATTCCAAAGAGTTTGCAAACTCATCAGCCTGAAATCGCCTATTTTACCACAGAAAAATTTAAATTGGTCATCCAGGCACGGTTCCATCTCTTCCAGATGTTGTCTTTGGTTTTCATTTTGCATTGCATTGTCTGAGATAAGTGACATCAGGATGGTAATATAAGCCTGCAGAACAGCATGTCCTGCTGTTGGCTGCAAGGGGTGCAAAAAAAACTAAACTAAACTAAACTAAACAAAAAAACCCCCTAGTTTCAGCTACAGATCCAATATCTGTCAGCACACTGACTTGTTATTTGAAATTAGAAATAAGCATTTTTTTATTTGAAATTAGAAATAAACTTTTTTTTTTTTTTCACTTACCTTAAAGCATCTAGGTCTGAAAGGGAAACAGATAGTTACTGCCTTTTACATGTAGCACAGGATTTGGCTTTTCCAAAATGTACATGAGCTTTTAAAGGTCAGGACCTTGATCACATGGCTGAATATTTGGCCCAAAGGTTGATGTGCTTTCATTTAAGCACTTTCCAGTGCTGTTTCTACAGAGATCTGGGCCTCAAAGATAAAATACAAAGGTTTAAATGCTTGCTAGCTTGGAAAACTTCCACCTCACCCACCTTTATACCCCCAGGGAATCTGGACAATACACATTTACAAGATGACTTGCACTTCTTCCACTAATGTTGGAAATTGTTGCTGCAATCACAGATATCTGATTTTTTTTTTTTTTGTTGCAAACAGGAGACCACAAGCATAAATTGTCCTGCCCTTGTTGGCTCAGCACTGAAGGATCCTACCAAGATAAACCATATCTGTTGAAGCAGATCACAAGGCACAGTGGTCTGCAAAGCATCCAGTGCTCAAGGGAACATCTCAGCTGCCTGTTCCCAGTGTGGTGTGATATAAAATTTAACAGCACATTCACAGGTCAGGGCCCTTCATACAGAAATATGGGAAAAAGCATAGCTGAGATAATCTAGTCCCAAGGCGACCCAAACAAACGATAAAATATTAAATAAAATGTACCCTTTAACATGAAAAATCACTGTCTGCTTCTCACTACAGGTGGTCACAGCCCTGTCCCTGACTTTCCCAACAACAGGTATTGGGGTTTATCCCTCAGGGAAACCCCAAAAGGGTTTGTCCAGGTGAGTTCCTTGTTCAGTTTTCCTGGGGCACCATGGTGCTCTTCATTCTTTCAACGTGAATTCACCTTGATATTATTTCAGCCCATCACAGAAAGTGTCTCCTAACACAGCACAGCCTCTTTGTCAAGTCCAGGTGTAAAATTATTCTTGCAGAAGGTTGTGGTCTTGTACTTCACTCACCTTGAAGTTAATGGCAATTTTGTTGCTGACCTCAGTAGGTAACTGGCCAAAATATGAAAAATGCAAGGATTTGGGAGATGAAAACTACTCAGAAAAAACACAGAATTCAAGCTTGCCCAGCCTGAATAAAATTTTTACACCATAAAATAACCACTCCAACACTGTGCTGTGTTTTGGTCACATTACAACACTGAAGCACGTGACATCAGCTTTTTCAGGAAGCCAGGACCACAGCAGGAGCCTGGAGAAAGATTTTCATTGCTCCTCCAGTGCTGACCCTTCTCTGTGAATGCAGGCCACACCCAAAAAGATCCAGATCCGGTCTGTGCTCAACAGCAATCTAGAAAAACAGCCTGAAAAGTCTGGAGGAGGGTTGAGGTGGAAAATTCCTGCCATGGAGCATTCAGGACTCAAAGGATTTGCCTGAAAATAAGCTACAGCAGCAGCTGAAGCTCTTGCCAAACGCAAATGCATCCTGTTTGTCCCCTCCACCTTTGTCCAGGTAAGATTGCCCTGGTGGTCCCTTCTCAACTCACATTTGGCTCTGAAGATTATCTTCACTCCTGAAAGCCTTGAAGATCTTTTCTCCTCTTCGTGGCAGGCAACATCAGGAATGCAACAAGTCTCTTCCCTCTCCCCAGCCTCTCTCAGGAAGCTCGTGGAATACGTGTCATCTGCCAAGTCCCTGGTTGGAAAACTTCAAGCAAATATAGAAAGTCTGGACAAGAAGTGGACAATTTTTTTTTCCCCTTCTCTGTTGCCTGGTTTTAAGTTTGTCTGCAGCTGCTGGAGGTGCAGGGAGCCTTGAAAGAGTGACCGCTTTTATTTTTTTGACTAGATTGCAAGCCAGGCTCACCACAAAGCCATTTTTTATGGTTTTACAAAGAGCATGTGGCAAACCTTAGAAAAGCTACTTAGTCATCCTGTTAGTGACCACTGTCTTCTGGAGTTTTTTCCCCTCTTCTCTCTCCCGTATTCCTCACAGAGGTTTTTCTGCCACTTCCCAGAGCAGAGGCACACTCTCATCAGCTACACAGCATGTTTAAGAAATGTTTCCCTGCTGGTTCTAAAATATTTGTTTTCACACAGCAGTGTGTCCCAGAGGTGAGATTTAAAACCTACTTTTACAGGAAAATTGCAGCTTAACCATGAAAACAACTGAGAGCTGATAAAGCTATCCCTATGAACAATTACTTTTATGGATGCATCAAAATTTCAGCTGTACTGAAACTGGACAACAGAAAAAAAAGAAGAGAATAAAAAAGAACTCAATTTCATGGATAATTAAAAACAATTTAAAGACCCCAAGCTGTTGCTTTGTTGGTAGGAAGTGAGGGACATCCGTGCTGTTGACCAGTCTCAGATCTAAATTGTGGCAGAATTTCTCTGCTATAATATAATGATTGAATTTCACTCACAGCCTTTGGCTTTAATCAGACCACTTGCCCAATTTCTGCTCATTTCAATTCCTGCTAAACCTTGTTATTCCCCACCTAGCCAGTTGCGAAGTAGACGGAAACACCAATTTTACATCCTGACTGTCTTTTTTCTTGGCATGGCAGAGTTAGGTCCCTTCCATCTTCTGCTCAGCTCCCTATCCCTTGGAAATAACCCATTTAGCAACAGGACACATCAAAGAGCCTTCAAACCTTTCTGTCAGGCATCAGGTGACAAAAACACCCACCTGGGTGGGGGCAGGATCAATAGGCTCCCAAGCAGGGACACCTTTTGCAGGACAAATGCCTGCTCCAGGAGCACTGGGTTCCCCTAGATGAACATGAGCCAAGTGGAGCTGATTTAGCTCAAAAGCAGAGTTCTGCCTTAGAAATGCACTGCACAAGGCAAGATGAAGTGCCATGAGGAATTTGCAAGAGTTTGGGGGACTCTGTGCTTGGGTTCTGACGAGGAATTCTACTCAGGATGTAAGAATAGTCTTGTCAGCACCCATCCACCACCACCACCACAAAGATTTGTTTTCAAAGCAAGGAATTTGTTCAGGAATTATTCCTTAGTGCCACTCCAACCCAAAGGAGAAAGGTCTGTGTCACAGGGTTTTGCCTCACCAGGATGAACAGATTTCATCCACTGTCTTTTTTAAAGGTGTGACATCAGAGTCAAGTAGAGGAAAGTTCAGTAAAATCATGGCCATTTGTGGGTGTGACTCCAGTCAGCCCCCAGGAACAGAGCCTGAGTTGCAAAGGAAGCACAAACAGTGCATTTAGAAAGGGCTGAGAGTACACTTTAAATTATTTCTTTTATATCAGGAGTTTTGCTAAACAAATCAAAGGGAGACAGTCCTTAAAGTGCTTGAGAAAATAGGAAAATTTATTAATTCTTTTTTTAAAACAGGTATTTAAATTGCTTCCCTACTTTCATCTTTTCCAACCCTTTACCCTTCCCATTTCCTTTTGGGTGGAAGAAAGATTAAAGAAGGAGAAACATGTGAGGGTAACAGTGATAGAAGCAATCAGGGAGAGAAACAACCAGGTTGCAATTGAAGTAAAGAATGAGGAATTGGGATGAGTAAATTAAAACTTTGTGCTGTTCATGGAGAACATCATCTTTCAAGGCTGTGCAAGAAATGCTGGGAGCTTCACCCTTGATCATCCTGTGCCAAAGGAAGCAGCCCGTGCTTCAGACACTGTTCTACACCATTAGGGCACTGAGAATGGGCCACCAAAACACAGGACCTGGTTTTGAAAACATAGCTTCCGAGGGACAGAGTTTTCCAGTCTCACTCCAGGAACTATTTCTGCCAGGCAGGGAAGAGAGCAGGAGGTCAAAGGCACCTGCTGAATGAGCTGCCCTGGAGGTTTGTAAGCCACAAGTGAAAATGCCAAGAGGGACAGGTTTATGGGGAAGGCACCTCAGTTTGGGGTAGATGCTCCTGTTTGGGAGCTCTCTTCAGTTCCTCTGGGAAGCATTTCCAGCTCACTTCTCCCAGATTAATTTTTATTCCCCACATTATTTTTATCGCTCAGGAAAAGAGAGGGAGCAAGGGAAAAAATATGCATTATTAAAGCTGATGTGGTAGGAGAAGCAGCCTATGCAGGAGGACATTTCATTTTGTCCCCCAGGTTCTCTGGAAAACCATTTGTCTGCTGGTATTTACCTCAGGAACATTCCAGGGCCCCCCCAAATATCAGTCAATTTGTATTTATTTTTCAGAGCTTAGCACAGTATCTACTAGTTGTTTTTACATTTCACTAAAGAGATATATAAAGGGCTGCAAAATGTATATATTTTGAAAGTTAGTTGTCCACAAAGTGTACACAACCAGACAGAAACATGGCCCCATTTACCACTGGTGTTTTGAAAGGAAGTTGCTACTCTCAGCCATAGCAAACCATATCACAGACTGACTTCTTTTTAATGAGTGAAGATAGAAAATAAAACTTTTTTATTGTATTCATCTGAATAGTATTTTTCCATGACAAAAAAAAAAAAAAAAAGGATTTGTTTCTTTGGGACATTTTGTTTTTAAGAGGCTCAAATGAGTTACTGAAACACAAAACTACACTGGATTCTCCCATCTCTAATTACCCATAAAAACTTATTTGTTCTGAACATAAAGGTCTAAAATTTTCCCTAGAGAACCTACAAACACTGGACTTGATTTCAGCCTTAGATACACGCAGTCTTGAGAGCCTATACTTATGAGTAACATTCTGGTAATTTTGGTCAGACTACTCAAAAGCCCATCAAAGGCAGCAAAGGTCATTGTTTTCAGAGAGTTCAGATTAGAAATCACCAATACCCAGTTTAGCAGAAAAATAAAGGGGAATGAGAAATTTTGAGATTAGCTGTATCACAATGGATGTGTCCATCAGAAAAGGAGACAAACCAGAGGTAAATGTTTAAAAAAAAGAAAAAAAGAAAAGTATATTTTTGTCCTGCTTACAGAGACTGGGCATCAACCAGAGTATGCAATGTTCTGTGTTATTGGATACCAAGACTCCTATTATAAACATACTGTCAATATCTCTCTTCTTTAATCTCAGCACACTGATGGCTGGTAGCAATTATACAGGATGATTTATTTAAAGTTCTGTACTAGGCCTAAGCTAATCCACGAGCTCTTTTTCCTTGCCCAAGCCATGTGGAACTCATCCTTCAGCTGTTTATTACAAGACCACAACTCATTTATCTTTCCATTTTTCCAAGGAAACCTGACACAGGGAGACACAAGTGTTTTTCCTGCAGAAACAGCTAGCTCAGATCCAAAGCTGGGTGGAAGGTTTGAGGAAGATAACAGAGCACTTCCTATTATTGATCCACATAAGGTCAGGGAGGGGGTTACTTGTATTTCCCTGTGACTAAAATCTCAGGCCAGGCTTAGCCACGGTGAAAACAGCACAGAATGACACAAAATGCCATTTAGTCCCACGGGACAAGCGTCTCCATTTTACCTTGAGAAGCTTTAATTAAAGGGAAAATTCCTCAGAGAGGGAGTGCAGGGTGCGTTCAGTGGGATCAGGTCTCAGCAGGACACCTTGGGGCACTTTGGGGTGACCAAAACCTGCTGCCTCTGAGGAATTACACTTTCCAGAGGCTGCTGCACGAGCCTCAGAGGCAGAAATCCAGGCTCACACCCTCCTCCCTCCAGATGCTTGGAGCAGCTCTGCTGCAGCACAGCTTGCAGGAACCTGGCTCCAGAGCTGTGGAGGGAGCAGATCCCTCTGTGGTGGGTGGGGTCCTTGGTTCCAAGCCATCTCCTCGGCGTTTTCCAGCTCTCCCAACACCTGTCTGAGCAAAGGAGAGGTGCCAAGCTCACAGCCAGAGCAATGTGCTGGCTCCCTGGCAAGGTCTCAGCAGTGGAAACAGGGCTCTGCAGGACCAATGTCCTGTGGTAACCCAGCCTCAGCCATCAGGATTTGTCTCAGCCTTTCTCAGCATTCTCCCAGGCTCCAAGAAAGCTGCAATGATTGGCAAAAATGTTCTCCTCTCCTCTCCTCTCCTCTCCCTCTCTTTTTCCCCTGTCTACAGGGAAAGCTGATGAACAAATCCAAAATCACAAGCTGGCACTTGGGATAAAGAGCTCTGACCATTTGGTTTATGGGGAAACCGGTTTTTCTGGGGGGAGGTGGGATGAACAGATGAAGGATGTCCTGGAGGAACTTTCCCCACCCTCATCCCAACATTATTCTTCCCTCATTCCTGCCCCATTTGCAAAGCTTTTCATATTCATGAGCCCTTGGCTGTTAGCTGATAAAAGCCCTATAGAAGTGCAAAGAACTCTTATTACTGGGAAAAAAAGGAATCAATGGAAATATCTCTGCCTGATCCAGAGACGTGGAGGGGCACTGTCACTTGTCCAGCTCCTTGTTGATAGCTCTTCCCCCTACTGCACTATCCTTAGACTGATGAAATAAATTAACTGCCCAAAGCCTGGCACTTTCCCAAAGATCCAAGAAATCAGAAAGAAATAGAAAAAAACAAAAGAAAGAAGGGAAAAATTATCTTGTTGCTAGAAAATCTGTCTTTAATATTTCCCTTTTTTTCAAGCAACTTTTCCTGAGTTTACCTACTTTCAGACATCTTTTTTATCTTGCAGCTGGACTGGATGAAGTGTTGTCTTCCATCCATGTTAATTTGTGGGGTTTTGCCTTTTAATTATATTTTGGTGTTTTGCACCTGCACCTCACAGTGAGCATTGTCTTTGCATCTCTTTTTTAGCACTGAAATCCTTACAACACTGCTAATCAGCAGAACTGAGAGCAGCACAGGTGGGCTGATGTTCAAAAGGTCCTTCGTTATCACCTATGATGAGTCCATCAGAGGTCCTGCCAACAAATCTTTCCTGCAATCCTTAGGATTCAACTGAATATCAAAATCAAAAGATTGGGTTTTGCTATGAATAGATCAAGTTCTCAGTTATATCTGTTTGACATCTGATTTTTCCTAAGCTTGTTTTATTTGACAGTAGAGAAATGTATTGCCATCAAAACCTTCCTTAAAAAACATAGCTTCACTTTAGGGGGAAGAAAATATTCCTAAACAAGACAACACTTGAGAAGTGTTTAAAGCTAAGCACATGTCTATGAGACCAGAGCTTTCTTTTTAGAAGCATTTGGATATTTATGTGAAAAGAGTGTGAAGAAGTACAGACACGCTGAAAGACATCCAGTCCTTCTGATTTACAGATGCTCAGGATCTGGCACTCTGCTAAAAAGCTCCCTGTTTTCATGCCTTTACCTTCAAGGTGCCTTTGGAGCTTAAATCTCTTCCACAAGAGTATTGGGAAAAAAAAAAAGGAGAAAGAAGAATGTAGTATCTTACTTTTACTCGTCTCCTTTAAAAAGATTAATTGCAAATGAAGATTCCCTTCATAGACACAGCTCTCTATTAAAGAGAAAAGGGTATTTCTTACTATTAATCTGTTGATTATTTCTTTATTTTGACGCTCCTCTGTGGGGCAGAACCAATAACCTGGAGGGACGTATCTGTCTGTAATTACTTGATGCAGTACTCAGACATAATGGCACTAAACCTCCATGTGTCACTTGAGACCTCACCCACGGGTGGTTTAATCCAACAGATAATAAAGACAGACAGAATGCCTGAACTTTGATTACACTTAATGTTCCCAGCTGAGAGGAGGCAGTGATAAGTACTCAATAGTTATATTGAGTTAGCTGGAAATCCCATCTCCAGCTCCTGTGAATTCTTCAGGCAAATCCTGAAGAACAACTGATGCAACGTTCCCCTATCTAAGTCAGCCCAATTGCACTGACAGCAGTGGATTAATGTCTGCAAAAATGCTGAGCTGTCCAGTTAGAAACTTCCTGGGAAGTGAACAAGAATCCCTTCCAAGAAAGAGATTAGGCTGTCTGATTCTATATTAAAAACTCTTATTTTCCTGTTTGTGATATTATTTAAGCCATGTTTCTAAAAGAAGTCAGATTCACTAATGCAAGCCTAGAAACTCAATTTTTTTAGCATTTTTTCACCTCATAGGCTCACAGAGTGGTTTGGGTTAGAAAGGATCCTAAAGATCATCTTGCTCCAGCTCCTCAATGTGGGCAGGGACACTTTCCACTAGACCAGGTTGCTCAGAGCTCCAACCTGGCCTTGGACACTTCCAGAGATGAGGCAGCCACAGCTTCTCTGGGCAACCTGTGCCAGGGCCTCACCACCTTCACAGCAAAGAGTGTCTTCCCAAAATCTAACCTAAACCTACTCTCTTTTAGTACAGAGCCATTCCTCCTTTTCCTGTCAGGACATGCCCTTGTGAAAAGGGCAATTCTCTCAGCTTGTCTTCACAGGAGGTGTGATCATCTTCACCCTTCTCTTCCTAATAATATTTGTGTTGTTTAGTGACACACAGATACTTCAGCTCTGTTTTAGTGTGTTTCTATCTCTCCATTCTGGATGATTCTCCAGATATCATGAAAATTCTTGTAATTTTCTTTCTTTCCTTTTTTTT
>VXAX01013983.1:338017-390247 GCA_013399835.1 Leptocoma aspasia
AAACCTTCTTCTCACAGCCTCTCTGAGGTGAAGGTTTTGCTGTAGGTTTTGTGGTTTTTTACGGGTGGCTTCTCAGGAGCAGAAGGGTCTCTGAAGCTGTGGAAGCAGATCAGGGCAGGGTTTGTGCTCTGCCTCATCCAAATACCTCCCAGTATTTGGACTGGGCTCCTCCAAGCCCAGTCTGAACAGTATTCTTCAAAACACAGGAGTCAGGATGGAGCTGCCCCTAGCAGACTTTTTGCCATTTGTTTTTCAAAGTTTCTCCTCTGGCAAGCAGCATCCCAAGAATTAATGAAAACAAGGAATTTGGATTTTTTTTTTTTTAATTATAGGCTTGCTACAGCCATTTATAAGTGGTCTTGACCCACATTTTCCAGCTTTACTAAGGTCTAGGAAATGGTTTGCATTTAAAAGCAGCTGTTCTGAAGGGAAGACCTGGATCTCTCCTGTTCTTGCTTTATGTGTGCTGGGGCTTGAATCTCCATGAACTGCTCTGAGAGCAGGGGATAACTTTTGATTTTTGTATTTGTATTAAAAAAAACCTCAAGAAATTACTTGCAGATAGCACAAGACAATCTGGACTAAGGAGTCACCTGTGTCAGCCCTTCACAAAACCCCCTCCACAGACAGTGGTGTAAAAGATTTATGTATGTAAAGGATTTATGAATGTGGGATGGGAGGCAGAAGGAAAAATCACATATGTGAAACATTTCTGTGCCTCTCACTGCAGACCCAAACTGATCTCTTGCTCCAGTTCCTTTTCTACAAATAACTCTGCAACTCCATGCAGACTAGACTTCTGTGAGACATAGAAAACTAGATCCAAAAGGTGCAAGGTCAGACTCTTTTAAATGGTTCTGCATCCCCAGAAAAAGTTCCCAAGACACAAAATCATTTATATTGTAAAACTTTGGCACAGGAGCATGAAACACAGCAAGGAAAAAAAAGAACAAAACAAAACAGAACAGAACAAAACAAAACAAAACAAAACAAAACAAAACAAAACCCCAAACAACCATCCATAAGATTTTGTGGTCACTAAAACAAGGAAAATTATGATAATATGATAATTATGATAATATGATAAATTATGATGATGATAATAATAATAATAATAAGTATCCACTGTGTAGGAACTCTGCAAGGATAACATCCACTTTTCATTTAAAGTAGTTAAATATGCACAAAAATACAAAAATACACAAACCTGAATATCTATCATTCCTGACAAAGTTTTTAAGAAACATAATTTATTTTGTCTATATTAATATGGGAACACAAATGGGGAGGAGATTAGTTACCATCTGATTTTCTCTCTAGGTCATGTCAGGAAAATAAAAGTGTTTATACTGCACATAGAATTAGAAACATTGCAAGCAAACAAATCATATTGCAAAAGAAATATGAATATACATATGACATTTAGGTTATTCACAATCTGCTGCTCAAAAAATATTTTATCTGATAATCTGTACTGTCACAATTCAACACAGTTCTTGCTGCAAAAATCCAAAAACTAAGAGATTTATTTTGAATCAGACACTAACATTCACTCTAAACCAAAATTTTAAGAATTATTTCTCATGTTGCATTAGATAACAAATCACGGTTTAGAAATGTTTGTGGAAACAAAGTATTCTGAAACCAACTTCTCACATATCTTACCAAAACCACATTGAGTTATAAAGGAGATTTCTTGCTCCAGAAGTGCCACTTTAATCTTTGTAAAGCAGTTTTATTAAAATATCTCTGCTTTCTTCCCATTGAAATACAAATGGGCACTGAAGAAAACTCCAGGTGAGAGAGTTTGAGCTCATCTGAGGTTCTGGAATTGCAGGACAAAGTCATCAGCAAAGCCCTCTTTGACATCAGCAGAGGTGGGACTTCTCCCTGATCTGAGTTTGTGGCTTGGGCTCTGAGTGAGAAGTTGATAAATTGATGTTTCACCCACTGTAACCCACATTTCCAGTCCTCCTCCAGTTCTGCTGAACTGCTGTGCTCGTGTGATGCATTACAGGACACCAACAGCTTTAAAACCACATTATTATGCTGTGTTAATTAGTAATGAGTTACTATCCTATGGCATGGCCTTCAAGTGTGTTAATATTCCTGGGAAAAAACACAGGGAAATGATGTCTGTCTCCTGTAATTTATCCTCATATGGTGTTCAGAAGGTAAGGCTGCAAGTCTCCCATGGTCACAGGAACAGACAAATTTTGGGGGAATGGAGATTGAGGCAGCTTCCCTTTCAGAGCACATTTATGATTAAATTATCAGAAATTATGTGTCTGCCCAGCAGAGACTGGAATTGGTGGATACCTCAATTAACATCATAGGGCAGGTATGAGGGAAAGCAGACTTTTCACTGAATGAGTTAAAGACGTGCCATACAGCCCTGGCAGCTCCCTGCCTCAATAAATGTGATATTCTCAAGGCAAAGGATCTCTAAATCAGCGAGAAAGGGAGAAATGGAGAGGTCTTTGCCTCTGAATTCACACAACACTTTGCTGCCACAGTTCTTTCCTCCAAGGAAGCAAACACTAGCCCAGAAAGCAAAAAAAGTGGAGAGATCCTGACCCTTAAACTCTTTCTATCTGCTTTCAAATGCTTTGCTTTCAGTCTCAGTTGTTCCAACACCAAGCTGGAGCGTTATCAGCCCAGGCTGGTACTGTTCTCAGCCTGACCAACCAGCCATGAATGTCTGACTATTTGTTCCTCACCGATATCCCATTCTACTAGTATAATACAGGCCAGCTTCTCTAATATTTACCTTGTTATCACCTATGTACATCTCTTGACTTCTTTGTTTGCCTTCCTCCCAGCAAATTTGTACAGCGTTCCCGTGGCTCCCAGCCCTTCCCCTGCTGGAGGCACGCCGTGCTCCAGGGGTGAGCCTTGCACCAGGATCTCCACCTGTCCCAGAGGAACTCCACAAATCTCACCGTGGGCCCCTCACCCCCCCTTCCCCACAGCCCTGAGATAACACTTCCCTCCTGATTCTTAAGTCCCAAACATGTTTGAACCACAGAGGTCTCGCCCCACCATAATTTTTTTTTTTTTTTTTTGAAGGATACCCCCTGGGTTGGGTGGCACAAATTGGGGAATTCCAACTGGGGAGAGATAAATCTGCTGTGTCCCAGCTGTGCTATCTACCAGGAACATTCCCTATCGTGCACCACCCCACACCCAGCCTCCCTCACCAAAGTAGCTGGCTAGGTTTTTTTTAGAGCCCATGAGTGTGTTTGCATTACATTTATATTAGTTACCAAGGGCCTGGGACCCAGTAAAGTAATAAGATAACCAGGTTATCTGGTGGAGGGTTGTTAAACAAAACATATGGCTACAAGGAGGACGTAACTGGTTCATGATTCATCGTGGCAGTTTTCCCTTTTTTTCAAGTGTTTTGGGATTCTAGTCCTTAGGAATCACAAAATTTCCCAGCCAGCTGCAGCATGTCAACACCCTGATTCTGACATATTTCAGGGTAAGCTTCAGGTGGAGGTGGAAGAGGAGAAGTGTGGATTTACAATAGCTCCAGACAAAACCCAAAGTAACTAATTCTCAGCTACATACCATTCAAAACACTGTGTAAAATTAAGGAATTAAAACTAATGCTAGTTCAGCACATTTATGTTGTAAAGTGTGGCTGGATCAGCTGCATTCATTCGAAATACTGAATCATCTAATTGCAACTTGAGAAAGGAAGTATTATAAAAAAAAAGGCCTAAATTCAAACAGTCTTTGAGATCATTGAAATACATACTAGAGATGGATGATCCAATTGAGGAAAACTTAAAATAAAGGTCTTTTCAGTTTGAAGATTAGCTGACGATCTGAAAAAAACTTTATTAAGGCTTTAAAACATACTTCAAAATTAACATTTACTTTCAGCTGGGAGGTTCTGTCTATACATTCTTGGAACGTGGCCATTTGCTGGCAAAGGGGCTGGCAAAAGAAAAGCAACTCTTGTGACACAAACTGTTTTGCTGCATCAGGGAAATCAGACAACAAAGCTGAGTGCATGATTTTTGCTGCTAGTTGGAACTGACTTGTCACGTGCTTGGTGTTCATCAATTGCTAACAGAACCCCAGGCACTTCTGAGAGGAAAATGCTTGCTTTCTATAAAGAAGGATGAATGTTTCTGTCAACTGTTATTTTCTTCTTTGATGGCCTGGTTCCACTGCTCCCACTGAGGGAGCAGCTTATTTTGATAAAGCACAATCCTGGGATGGTCTCCATGTGTCACTGGTCAGGAAAAACTCATAAGCATGCACCTCAGTGTTTGCTTTAAAGAATTCCTCCCCAAATCAAAGCCTCCAGGAATGAGGGAGCAGGGAGGTGTTGAACACTTCTGCAAACCCAGCTGGCTGGTCACGGGCTCAGCAAAGCCCCAGAGCAGCTCCAAGCCTGTTCAGCAGTGGATTTTTATTCTCTGAAAGGCTCAGGCAGGATGGACTTGCAGGGAAAAAAAAAAAAAAAAAAAAAAAAAAGGGTGGACTTGATTCTACATTAATGGTCAGGAATATAAATAAGTGGATTGATGAATCATCGTAGGCACAGGCAGGTGCCTCAGTGATGCCTGGTGGGGTGAAGGATTGCTAAATTTTCTAAATTTAAATTTTTAAACTTTGCCATTTTTATCTGGCACAGAAACGCCAAAAAGAATCCTGAAGTTGGGCCATTTGTTGATATTTCAATGGAGTATTCAGACTCCAGATTAAGACAAATGCACACAATGAAGGAGTCACATCCACAGGAGACTCAGCTCTGTCCCGTGCACTGTCCCATGGCAAATATTCACAACTCCCTCTATTTTATCCTCCCACAGCAATTTAACCCATTTCTCTTCAAATTCAGCCAACACAGAGGAACTCCCTTTGCACCACAGCAAAAGCAATATTTGGTGGCCTGTGGCTGGGCAAAAGAGCAGCTCTTCTTCTTCATATTTTCTATGTAATGCAGTTTTGTGGGAGCCAGGTGCTTTCTAAAGAAAAAGAAAAACCAAACAAAAAGAAACTGGTCTTTCTTCTGGTTTTCAGTTCATAAAGAAAGACAACGCACCTTGAAAAGGAATTAACACTAATTAGCAACTAAAAAAAAAATTCTTGCTCACAGTTAATGCTGTGAATTTGCAGATGTACTCAATATATATGGTGAATAATAGTCTTGAAATATCCACTGTTTATGGATTCATAAAGCCATTTTTATATATATTTTTATTAGTACTGTCCCAGGTCCTTTCATGTCTACTAGAAACCATCAGATTTGCTGTTGCTTAAGGTTTCTGTGATGTTCTGTTTAATTCCCATGCAAATAAATCTATTTTGCTGATGTTTGTAAAGTTGTGTTTCAGACCAGAGATCTCAGAGCTCTGTCTTCAATAAAAAAGGGGTAGAAGTGGAACTACTAATTTAGTTTCTTTAAAAGGCATGTATTTTCATGCACATTAAATCCATCTGTTTCTGAAATGTACGTCTTTCTTTAGTGTGTAATTTGATAAAACCCAAAAGAAAGCCTTGGAGTTCCAAACTTGAAGCAGAAAGGGAGAGAACGTGAACACCACCAAGAGCATAACATGGCCAGGAACTTTACCAAATAATTAAAAAAAAAGCAGCCACTGTATTTTTAGAATGCAAAAACACCAGCAAACCACTCAGGGAATCTTGTCACAAATCCTCCATGAATTTTTAAACTTCTAGGAAAAGGAGAAAATTGTCCCACAGGTCTGTAGTCTGAACACTGTTGCTGCAATCCAAGGGAGGCGTGGGTCTATATTAATGAAATATTCAGCTCTGCTTCAAGTCTGCTGTGTTTCTGTGATATGCTGAGGCTACTTGTAATATTTTTAGATCCATCTTTATTTCAAGGGAGCTTTTATTTCAGCACACCTGAAAAACCACAATTTTAGAAAAGCTTTTGTACCTCAGTGGCAGCTTTGTACAAGCAGGGGCATCACCAGTGTGACTACACTTAGCTCCCTATATCACTTCCACACTTCTGAGTGATATGCCTTTTAAAATCTTTGTGTGAAACACTGGAAACACTCAATCCTGATTAATTTGGCCTTTTTTTTTTTTTTTTGGAGAGAGAGATAGAGAGAGCTTCAAACACCCCTACCCCAAAACTCACTCAGAGAGCACGGAAACCATTGACTATAACCACGCTGAGAGCAGGCACTGCTGTGTTACAGATCTACTGTTGCCATAAATTACTCCACAGATGCAAATAACTGAAACCCCAAATGGTGATTTCCAATTAAAATATAGAAGGATTGATCTGACTTCACAGACATCTCTTTTGCTGTTTTCAACAGGAAGTGGAAGATCTGTTCACAAACTAGGAAATCTTCAAAGCGCACCGAGCAAGAGCCTGTAATTCACAATTTACATTACTTGGAAGATGTGATGTGGTTTCATAATGTTTCTATATATATGGAGCCACAATTAGGGCTAAATATAAGAGCTACAACATGATTTTTATGGCACACTTTTTCTTCATAGCTGGGTTAAAAACCAAAATCAAGGAACTGTCCTGTACTTGCTTCGCACGCTTAGGAAAATAATCCCAGTAATACCCCTCAAGTTTCCTTCAAGTGGCTTATTTTGTCCACTTCTGTGCAAAAATTCATGCTGGGAGATGCTTAGATGCATGTGGGGACACGTATGGTAGGAGATCACAGTGTCCTCACAGTGTGATGACACACATCATGTGTCAGTGTCACTTGGCATTCTGCTCTTTGGTTCACTTGTGCAAATTGAAGCTCATTTGTTTCCCTTACTTGCCCTTTTTGCAGGGAAAGGCTCATCTTGCTCCAGAGAGTCTTTTAAAGCTTCTGCAACTCTTTCAGTGGTGTCCCTGAGAAGGGATTCCCCCATTCCCACTGTGGATTCCTGAGAACCCTTTTGCTCACCTCTTGAGCACTCATGGGTCAGGTACATTGGCAGGAAAATCTTCCTGCAGGGAAACAAATAAACAAACAGTGGATGAGATTGCATCTTGATGGGCACGGGTTTGCTTCGGCATGAAACCCTCCTAACACTGCTGAAACCTCTTAAACACAAAGGAAACTGAAAAAGGGAATTCCTACGTGTGCCTCACAGGAAGGATCTAAATTTAAAGTTCTGCCCCCATAATTTTATCAGTGGGGTTGGGAACACTGGAAGGGACATTTTGCTTAAAGAGTCATATCAGAAGAAATTCCTTGGATAAATACCAATTTTTAAAAAGGGGACTTCACAGATACAGGAGCACTTTGCCCCCTAAATTAGGGTTAACTATCCTAACACATGTTTTTTTACCCCAGCACTGTTTTTGACTGAAGGAGCTGGCAGGTTTAATATCAGCAACCTTTTGGATAAGGACAAGTCCTTGCTGTAAATAAGATTCAGGTAACTTGTGTTATGTTACTCACAGGTATGGTTTGCAAGGAAAACACAGCAGTGAGAACCACCTCCTCTGAAAGTTCATTAATGGCAGAGATTTTGATCTGTCTTTTAAGTGTAAAAGGGTGGCATTGCTGTGGGTGTTTGCCTTTAGCCACTCCAACACATTTCTCACAAGATTTGCCACACAAACGGCCCCAGGCTGCAGGCTGGACAGAATAAGGGACTGCCCCAACACCTGTATTATCTTCACAGCACACTGGGTACCTCAGACAGGTCTGCAAAGTAGCAAGTGCTGGATTTCCAAGCAAGGCCCACAAATGAAGTAAGAAAGATCACACACATCTCTGGCGAAGGCAGAAGTTGTAAAATGAACAAACAACCTGTTTTATAATTCTCTTATCCTTAGTTTACAGGGTGACTACAGAATGAAAATCTCATTTTACATTGCATGTGTCCATTTCAGTATAAATTTGGTTTTGCCTCACCATTCTCTTATCAATCCATCAGTCAATAGACTGATCTCTGGAATAGGAGTAGAAGAAGTTATTTAAAACTATTTTCTTGATGAAAACACGTCAGTTTCTATCCTTCTTTTGCAATTCTGAAGAAAAGATGTTTGAATGTAAAAAGCAAGGAAAAGACATCGTACAGCAAGGTAATGTCTAAATAGAAATTTTCTCCTTTCTTCTCCCCTTTCTGAATGAGACAGGCACAACACATGAAAATCACATCTACCAACATTATTATGTCACAGAACTTCCTATGGCCAACTCATTTGGAAGATCCCATTCCAAATGCCTTTCTTAGGCTGAAATGGTTGTACTGCAAAATCTTAATGGGAAAATGTCACTGAAATTAAAATAGTCCAACAATTTGCAGACAGGGATATCTGAAGTCATGTGAAATTAATGGTGTCCATATATGTGTTGTCAAACATATCTGATACCCTCAAGAAGTGTGGAAGATCCCCCTAAAATTGTTGCAGATAATTTCTTGTAAAATGAACGTTTATTAACCGTGCATTAACAGCTTGCCTATAACAAAATGTCAGTTGTTTAACCCATGCAGAGAGACAAATATCTCAAAGAATGGCATTTCATAACGTGCTGCTTATGAAAATATTTGCAGAGAAATGGCACAATGCTCTAAGGAACACCGAGAGGATCAGACCAGCAATAAGGACATAACGTGGAAAAACAGCTCCTGTCTGTGGGAATGTCACACGTGGCACTGGGAGCTTTCTGCCTCTCATTTTTTCATGAACAACAGTGTCTTTATGATGACTCTTTTCCCCTCATCATCTCCCACCAGTCCTTAGATGATCAAGCAGAGCTTCCTCCTATTTTCTCCACCTAGCAGAGAGATTGCCGTTTCTGACAAGAAATGATGAGTCAGAGAGTAAAAGCTTCATCCTTCCTCCAGGTATTGTGCCCATCTTTGCAAGTTTTCTGGTGCAAAAACCATCTTGATTGGCCTTTCTGTAGTATCCTGAACACTTTGATCTTCCCTTCACATTCCCACAGCCACTGTAACTCTGATTACATTGCCCTAATTATCTTGAAACAAATCACTTATCCTTCTACCTTCATTCTCAGCAGAAAAAGAGAAAAAAAAAAAAAGGCCTGACAAAGATTCTGTTTCATTCAGACCCTAATCAGAGTTGGCTCTAGTTTTTAAAATATGTAAATACAGGCAGAGATTTGCTTGCACTTCATATCTTTTCCTACCTCTGACAAAACAAACTTTTTTCTAAGTGCACGAAATAATTTGAACCCTATGGTACCTTTTTGCTCTTTTCCAGAAACATAAACCCGTACAGTTCCTTCAAGGGAAAAAAAAAAAAACAGCCAAGCAACAAAACAAAACAAAACAAAATGAAACAAAACAAAATTTACAAATAATCCCTCTAGACAGATAAAAACTAAATCAGGCCACGAGTCCTTTATCCACTGAGCATTTCTGATCATCTGGGGTTGCTGCATTTAACCATCGTTTTCTCTGTGCACACAAATTGATTGCAAAGTTTTTTCCACATCACTTTCACGATGTGAAAGCACATGGATGTTTTTTTTCTTAGACCAGCCAGCAAATCTGAGTGCCAGGAAGTTACAACTCCAATGCTCCCTCCACACATATAAAATCTCCTCTTTGGCAAACAGATCTTAGGAGGACAGGCAGATTCAAACACAGAACAGCCATTGCTGCAAGTAGGGATGATTCCCAGGGAAAAGCTTCTTTCCACAGTGCCACAAGCGTCCTCTGTGAGTGAGTGGGATCGCAGATCAGACATGTGGGGAACCTCATAGAAGAGAAAAAGCTTTACATCACAGAAAACATAACCCTTGGGACTGAAATGTGGATATGGGAACCCTTTTCAAGGGAAGGATTTACAGCGCTGTATTGATGAGAAAGTGTTGTGTTGCTTTTAATTCTGCCTTAAAAAAAAAAAAAACAACTGAGGCAAGTTCACATTCAGCAGCTTTACTTACCCTTCCAATTCTGTAACAACAAAAACTCATGAATGAGCCATTTCATGCAGGTTTTTTGGTACTCACTTCCTCAGCAGCAGAGCATCCAAGTATGTCCATGTCCACACACACCCATGGATCCCACCTGCCAGCACCTGGGGACTTCATCTTCCCTCTAAGTGGTGTCCTTGCAGAGGGAAGTGTCTCATCTCCAAGGCAGGGACTGATTTTAATCCATGTTTCCATGGGCCCTAATGTATTACAGACTTTTAATTGTCAGGTAACTTTGTGATTACATAATTTTAAAATGCCCAAGACCTTGGTCATAAAGAAGAGCCAACTTACTTGAAAAGTAAATGGCAGCTGGCAGAAAATTATAAAGGTTATGGAGGTTGGAGAGGTGCAGGTGTTGAAATACAGTTTTTTCCCCATCATGAGCCCCATATCCATCAAATGCTGAGAAAAATAATTCTGCATTGCAGAGCTGTTTCCCTAAGTACAGCTCAGCTCTTAGCACCTCCTGTCCTGCACCAGCAGCCCTAGGGCAAAAGGAAAGAAAAATCAGAACAGAAAAATCCTTATTTTCCTTGTGACACAACTAATCACAAAACACTTTCTCTGGTTCTGTGGTTCCACATGTTCTTCCATCACCACCCCTTCCCCAAGTAAAAAAAAAATAAATCAAATTAAGAGATAGCAGAGGTTTCAGACTAAGCCAAGTCAAGCAAAAATGATGTGGTCTCTGATTTAAACCTTGATTGTTTACAGGAAACATTAAAAGCAAG
The DNA here is from genome assembly GCA_013399835.1 of Leptocoma aspasia. Lineage (NCBI taxonomy): Eukaryota > Metazoa > Chordata > Aves > Passeriformes > Nectariniidae > Leptocoma > Leptocoma aspasia. Next base: position 348,657 of record VXAX01013983.1, read on the forward strand.
AAAAAGGAAGAAGAGGAAAAAAAGAAGGAAAAAAATGACCAGCAGAACCAAAGGAGGTCTGAGGGAACCTCAAACATTGTACACCACCCTCTTGTACTTTTTATTTAAGGAATCTGCAAAATAAGTATGACCTATCTATTAATAGCTCTCTAAATCAAAAACTGAGGGTCTCAGTAATTTTTTATTTCTGAATGCTTCAAAGGCACAGGTTCTCTTCCACACCAAGACACAATAAACTAAAATTTAGACAGGACAGCAGGGTCTGAGGTGCACCGACATTTTGTCTGGAGTTAGGTTATGCCATTCTGCTTGTGAACACAAACACTGCTCCAAGCCAGCTGCACACAATGGAGGTGCTGATCCATATGGATTTCACAGCACACATTTTTGTAAAAGCACGGTTCTGAGACTTGATCACTTTTGGATTTATCAGGGAACAGTGTGACACTTCCAATCCTTATAAAACTTCTACCTGCAATTAACTACTCATTTACAGACTCTTTCAAGAGGTCAGTGCTTCCTGATCTTGCATATAAGTTTTCCCTACCATCACTTCTCAACAAAACCTTTTATATTATCCTTTGTTACATTTCATTTTGCTCATGTTGTACAAGAACGTAGCTGCCAAGTCACTAAGAGGTTTGGACTTCGGCCTTTCACAGTGGAAGGAGAAAAAAAAAAAAAAGTTGCATTTTATTGTAAAGAATCAAACAACAGGGGAAGAAGGAGAAGAGAAAGATTTCATAATGTAAAATGACATCAGTGATTACTGAAACCTCCTATTCCTTGAAAAGGAATAACTGTGCAGAAGTTGGGTCCTACAAACAGGTCTTCCTGCAAAATATTGGCAGGGTGAGAAAAGCTCTCTGGATATAACATTTATTTTTCCTTATCCAGCACAGAAACATGGTAATATGTTGGCTCGACACTTCTAAATTACCAACAAACACAAGAAAGATGCCATCCTGACTTATCATAGTTCAGTTGCACCTGACAGTCCTAGTAGTTCCAGAGCCCCCCCACAAGGCAGACTGTGCGAAAAGTGGTGCAAAAGTGTGGTTGCTTTCCAAATAGTTTGTTGACCAAAAAATACTTGGTGGAACAAGGGATTCCTGCAAGATTTAGGGAGACAACCTGGGCCCATGGGACCAGGGATTCCTGGAAGCCTTAGAGAAAAAAAAAGTGCACCCATTTAACCAAGGATTTCTGGAACCTTTAGGGAGAAGATGTGGGCCCACGGAACCAGGGATTTCTGGAAGCCTTAGAGAGAAGATGTGGGCCCATGGAACTAGGCATTCCTGGAAGTCTTAGAGAAAAAATGTGGGCCCATGGAACCAGGGATTTCTGAAACCTTTAGGGAGAAGATGTGGGCCCACGGAACCAGGGATTTCTGGAAGCCTTAGAGAGAAGATGTGGGCCCATGGAACTGCCACACAGCACATAACCAAGAGGGGCTTTTCCTGCAGAGCTGCAGAAAACACACTCACACCAGCCAAAGGCAATGAGTCAAGAATTCACTCCTGGGCCTGTGCTCGGTAGCCAGCAAAGAGCTCCACAGCTGACCTGACCCAGCCACAGGACATGGCAGGGGATTCTTGCTCATCCAGAGCCTCTCTTCTGGCAGGAGCACAGGGCTGAGCCTGTGCTGCGGGTGGTTTTGCATGTGCAAAGTCAGGCCAGCGAGGAATGTGAGGGTGATTCGGTCTTCATTGTCCTGGTCTGGGCAGCAGGCCAGCCCTTCCTGCTCAGTGCTGCACTTCTGCACGGCTTAAAAAGCAGTGCCAGTGCTCATCTCTGCTCCATCTTCCTGTCCATCAGCATCCTCAATACACACCATGCTTGTGTGGAACAGCTGGTGATAATTCAGCATGAAGAAGCCAAAGCTGAAGGGATGGAATAAGACCTGTGTGCATTTAGAGTTGTGTTCTTCCTACTCAGGAAAGAATCGGCATGAACTTTTTGCTTGAAGTATTGATCGGGATTTGAGAAGTATTTTCCCTACAGATTCCACAAATATCCTCCAGGTGAGGACTTTAGGAATTTAGCGGGCTTCATTTTCAGGGAGAAAACTTAATTTGGTGTGTTTCTCTGTAACTCACACTCCTGTCTCCTTCTGGACTGGAAAATGAAGGAAAATAGGAGAGCAGGGTGGGGGGCAAAGGAATTAAAAGGTCAGAGAATTATTTTAGGTATTCCTCAGACTTGTGTGTTCACATCAAAGCTTTTGCTTTATAAATTTGGAGGAGAGAAAAGGTGTAAACCTACCAGTAAAAGAAAAAAATACTGATAAAAATGAACTTTTTCTTTGGGAAATTGCTTTGGGATAGCAATTACTTTTGTATTAAACACTTTTTATGTTTCCATCTAAAAAAGACAGGACAATGTGGGAGTGTATCAGCACTGTGAAGACAGCTAAAGTAAAAAAGGTATTTTTGGCAGATTGGGAATATGCAGAAATTAGGTGCCAAATAATTTTTGACTTCTAGCATTTTAACTTTATGACTGCTTTGTCCAAACAGAAATGCTTTGGTTCATCTCTCACCATCCCCATTTCCATCATAAGACCATTTCCAAAGTCAAATAAGCTATTTGGGCCATTATTTGATTTAGAGAATTTCCCTTTAATGAAGAACAGGAGCTCTGACAAATGATGCAGACCTGAGCCAAGGAATAGGGAGGGATAAACAAATGTCTCCACCTCTTACAGTAGCAGCCTCAGTTTGAATGGATGCAGGCAATATTATTATAAAGTGTAATGTTTCTGCCAGCTTCTGCAAGGACCATGAGTGACATGGAGCAGCAGCAGCTGCTCCACCCTGTTCCCACCCTACAGAGCTAAACTCTGGGAAAAATGGAGGGATGGAGGAGAAGGGAAGCACTGAATTACAGTCATAAACCAAGATATTCATAAAGCAAATCAGAACTCGACTCTATCATCATCACTTTACTGAAAGGGGGCCTTTCCTCCTTAGCCCAGACATGTTTGCTGAAGCACAGAAATGCACTTGGCTGAAATAAGGGCATTATATTTGTAAACATCTAGCTCTGGAAAAAATAAGATTTTAAAATTTTATTTTATTTGTTATTTTTCTTCATTTATTTTTGATGGGGAGTATAGGGAAATCAGAAAAAAAACAACATAAGCAGGAGTTTATGTTTCGCCTTCAAGCCTCCTCTTATTTGACTGGTATTGTTCATGTCCCTTTCAGAATCACTGTCACATTTATCAGTTTATTCAGCTGTACTAAAGCCCTCTAAAAGAATAAGGAGGGTGAAGAAGATGATGTGGTTAAAGAGAAAAATCAAGAATTCAAAAAGCTGAAATTGTTTCCAGGAAAAGAATGTAAAGGGGAAACTAATTGTGGCACAAAAGGCAGAAATGCAGGGAGAAAAGAGGACAAATCATCAAAAGGTCTTGAGTGATTTATTACGTCCTCTTTCTCCTTGATGAGGAGCAGAAAGCTCAGCAGAGTCAGTAGGTCTGACTGACAGCCAGGGTGTGGGAGAAGAGCTGAGCTCAGGGGACAGTGTGGAGGGTAAATGAGTCCTGTGCACCACCATGGACTGCTGAAAACCAGGGTTTTGCCCTCAAGAAAACCCTGTTTTTCTGGGGAAGAAGGAAGGAGTAAAAGGGGCACTCACCAGAGCATCTCTCCAAGACTGAAGTTGCTGTGAAAGAATTTACAGCACAGGCTGATGAAATTAGCAGGCAGTGGACATTCACCAAAAAATACAAAGGATGAACAGCTGAATTATGACCAGCATATGCAACCTCTCACTTCAAACACTTTTGATCCTGGAGAACTGAAGGTTGACATTTTTCTTATTTAATTTTATTTTTAAGACTGTAGGAAACTACAGGCCTGTTAGCCTAACAGCACCAAAACCCAGAGACTGCATTAAAGCACAGAACCACAGGACACCTGGATAAATAAAATCTAATTGAGAAGATTGTTAGCATGGCTTCTGTAAAGAAAAGCCTCTTATAGGCCTTTGAAGAGATGAACAAGCATTTGCATAAGGGTCTTTCAGGTGTTATCATTTGCTTGGATTTCTTACAACTCCTGACAAATCCCTTCACCTGACCATGGAACAACTGGGATAGTCTTGACAGGTATGGCTATTTCATAAAAAGGAAGCAGAAGAGCTGGGATAATTGCCAGTTCCTGCAAAGGTCACCCCCCGCTAAAGTAACCTGTGCTTTTCCACACATCCAAAACTGACCTGGAAAACAGGAGGTGAGCAAGCAGGTAAAGTTTTCTGGGAGATACAGAGCTCCTCAAGGCACTAAGAAAAGCAGTGAAGAATCACAGTGAGGCCTGGGGGCAGCGACTGGTGGTTTTATGAAAATGTCAGCTCAGTGCTTGGCAGCAGCCGAAAAAACAAACCAAATGTTGAGAGCTGCTAGGGAAAAAATAAATGCAAAGCCAAACAGATGACCTGGCTGTGTTGCTGTGTAAATCTGTGCCTTGCCCATACCTTACTGGTATATGCATTTTGTAGTTGTGTTTGAACTTTGTTGGCTGAGCAACTGCAATATTCTTCTGTACCTCTCTGAACAGGTCTGCTGGAAATGTGGGTGTACAAGAAATTTTCCATTAAAAAGGTAAAGTAACACCCCCTTCCCAGTGCTGTACACAGGACTTCGAAAATCAGAAGGGTTTCAATAATATTTGTTGATCCTTTTTGGCCAGAAACTTAAAGAAAACAAATATAACCTTTTTGTTTCTTTTGTCTGTCTTCAAATTAAAAAAACGGGAAAGAGGAAAGGAAAACAATAATGTTCTTATTAAGATCACTTAAGAAAATTTAAAATGCTTTAAATAGTTTTGTTCAATGGAAAAAAAAATTGTCAGATGGTTCTTATATCAACAATGCTATGCATCCTGAACATAACTGCAAATACTGTAGAATTAATCTTCTGGAAAGATGCTGGAAAACCAGAGAGAGGAACAAGCCAAGCAAAGCAACACAAAGTTACCATCAGCTTCCAGATTCCCAATCAGAGCCTTGAGATACCATTGCAATGTCACTGATACAACTTCACAGCAACTGAAAAAATCACCACGAAGATGTATGACTCTGTGGAATATCTCCTAGGGACACACAGTGTGAATTTTTGCTGCTTTCACTGCATTTAAAAATGGATCATGGATATGGAAAACATATGAGTTGTCCATCATCTCATGACCTAGTGAAGATGACCTCAGGAATGTCAAGATTTGGGAGCTGGCAGCCACATTTGATAACATTTTATAGCAAAAAATGTCAGTGGTCAAGCATCTATCTGTTTTTTTACTTACTGGAAGGAAAGGAAATCTGAAGGAAATCTGTAAGATAATATTAAAAAGAAAGCTTAGCAAGTAGTATTGGCTATAAATTGGAAGAATTCTTAATTTATCTAATGGCATACTATTTAAAACGTTGACAAGAAAGCAGTAAGTTAACTTTTTAAGAGGATTGCACAGGTGAAAAGAGCTGCATCCTTCAGTGGAGAGCCTAGTCTCTAAACTCTGCACCCGCCTCCTTGGAAGGTTTAAGCCTGGCTGGCTGTCAAAGACTATGTGGGATCTTGTGCCACAAAATTGTGGTTCTGTGCTTGGTTTAACTTTCTCTTTGCTTCTCAGCCTTTACAAACCTGATTCCAAAGGGAGTATAGGTACCAGGCTTTCAGGTTTACTTACAGGCTTGTGCTTTAATGTAATTTAAACCTATTCCCAGGTGGACCAAGCACAGACTTTCTCAGTGCCACTGTCTTCACCTTTAAAGGGTCGTCTGGATTTCTCCCTTTCTCTGCTCTCACAACCTCAGCTGACAAAATTTCTGGACTGTTAAGTTTGTGGCTGCCTTTGCACCCAAGGAATTTTGCAATCAGTGTGTGTGGAGGAAGCAATTTCATGCAGTTTCATTACAGGGAAACACAGTGTCCAGGATGATCCTGTGATGATGATGGAGCTGCTGTTTCTTCCAGAAGCAGAAGCAGGCTTTTTTTTTCCCCCCTTTAGCAAAACACGAGAGAAAGTAGTGTCTGATACCACTCCATAGGCAAACACAGAATATAAATTTCTCAAAGACTTGTCTGCATACTGAATTTCCAAAGGTTAAAGGCTATGAGCTCCACTCTCCCCCTGGCCTTTCTCCACACAGCACAGATATGCTGTCCCAACATTGCTCCAGTAGGTGCAGCCGCTCCACGCCTCACACAGAATCAGTTTCTTTAAAAAGAAAGTTAGGGAAAAAAAAAAAAAACAAAACCAGAAAACCTTTTGTAAAGGATGTTGTCTTTTCTCCAGAAGTGAAGTGACTAAAGCAAGAGGCATCTTGGGCATATTCACCACTCTCCTTGGGACACGTGAGGCTCCTGGAAACTCTGTGTCAGTCACCACATCCAGCAGGACAAAATGCCAAGTCATTTGTAAATGCCAGTGTTCTCATCTCTGCTTTAACTATTTACTTACCTCTCTCTCTTTTTCCTTTTTTATCTGCTCCCCAGCAGGGCTTTTCCTTGCCCTCTACTTGCTGGTTGCCCTGAGCTCCACAAACTCCCTGGGTGCCTCTCCCTCTCCCACCGGCACCAAGCACAGGAAACCACTCCAGCCCTTCCAGTGAGCCCAAGACTCTCTTGTTGGGGGCAACAAGAAAAGAAACAGCCCAAAACAAACCAAAAAGAAACAGCCTGGCTCGTGAGGATGATCCTCCTCACCACCCACCTCCTCCAGCCTCAGCTTAATCCTCCCTCCAACCCCCTGGCTCCATCCCTAGCTGCATCCACCTTTTGAAGGAGTTGAAGCTTCAGGGTTGACACAACACACTTGATTTAAGTGGATGGTGAGGGGGAGGCACTGTCCCCTACCAGAATTGTCATCTGTCCCATCCCTCTTGGAGCAGAGGGCAGTGCAGTGGAGCCACTGAGGTTCCACTATGAATGGACCTCTATGAATGATGCAAATTCCATTCCCGTGTACCATTACAGCTTCCAAGGGGGTTCTTCATACAAATGTGGGTTCTTGGAAGCAGTAAAATATTCCTGCTTGACTGTACTTTGGGCAGAGACCTGCTGATATTTGAGTGCTTATTCCAGGTGTAATATTTGTAATTAATACAAGGGTATAAATAATTACCCTGTAATTATTTACAGGGTAAGTAATTCACATGGCTAGTGTATGCCAGGCACATGCTTAAAGAAACTACATCACTGCTACTTCTAGCAAAATCAGAATTCATCCATGCTGGAATTACAGTGAGTGGTTAAGAGAATCACACAGGATGTAACTCAGTTATTTGATTTGTCTTGTCTGCATCAGTCAGGAGACCTGAATTTTAACCTTTCATCTTTCCTTTTCAAGTTGAATGCCCTTAGTGCTGGGCCATTTTTGGTTTGATGTCCAAACCTCTCTCTGTCTCTTACCCTTCTTCATTTTCCCTCCTTTGATTAATTTGGTGGCACCAGACCTGGTACCAGATCACGTTCATACCTTCCCTTGAGCACACATTGAACACAAACGTGTTTTCCTGCATTCACACTGAATGTGGAACTGCTTGGAGAAACTGAAAGCACACAAAACCTCGTGCTTTTCACCTGCTCTCCATGAAATAGGGTCACTTCTGTCTGACAAAGTAAACCAAGGGTTCCTTCACACTTCTGTTTTGGGGAAAACAGTGTGAGGTACAAGGCAACTTCACCCCAAGGTCAGCACTGCCATCACAGATGTGCTCTGAGGCCAGAGGAGGAAGATTGCAACACCAGCTATCTCCTTGGACATGTGCAGGAAATGCACTTTATCTCAGGAAGAGCTGGATTCTGTCAGGGGGACAGGAAAGTAGCACCAAGGAGACATCTCCATCTGGATCAGGACCTGGGAGGCCCAGAAGCCTCGTGGGTGAGGTAAGACATGGTCTCCTTCCTTCCACATGGTTAAAGTACCACGCTGTGGCCTCCCTCTGGAGACAAATGAGGTGTCACCCATGCAGCAGAGACAGCCTGGCTCTTTTTGGGAGGGTACCACAGCTGAGGGAGAGATGCTGTAGCATGACTGGTTGCAAGGATGGGATGCAGCAGTGTCACCACTCCTTGGAGAGAGAGGAGACTGATGAAAAGAAGACACAGATCCTCACCAGGGGCTCATTGTGGGAGTTGGTATCTGATGGAAATGAAAGGCTGTGGTTTCTTGAAATGGAAATAAAATGCCTCCCCCCATTGCTGTGGGCAACTGTTAAAAATAAAGGCTTACAGCTCCTGTGCCCATGGGATGAACTGGGTAAAGTGGCTCATAGAGAAAATACACGCTTTGAAATAACTCCTGACAAGAACGATTTATCTAGAGGATCAGAAATTTATCCATGCATACCAGGATGTGGCCTGAGAACTGAATCTGAAGTAAACAGCAGCTAAGAGATTAAACCTTCTTCTCAAAAACCCTTGCTATGTAAATCTTTCTCTTTCCTCTCTGCCTCTTAGGTGCCCTCCAAATTCAGTTTAAAAGCCCTGGAAATTGGAGTGCCTGACCTAAAGGCAGAGGGAGAGGTCAGAGCTCTGACACTTATGCTGCTGCTCTCCAGAGATGCTGCTGCTCCGCAAGGCAACAAACATTTCTGTGATGCTGTAGGCAAGAGCAGATGGAGGCAAGCTTCTTGTTTTGGAGAGGAGATTAAAACAATGTTTCTCTTTCTCATTTACTTCTGGAGTAGTGGTCCCTCACCAAGACTTGCCTCAGGATACCAGTGGGTATGAGATAGTCCCTTGTTTGATTTCTAAACCAGGGCCTTAATGTCTGCAGCAGCCTGGAAGAAGCACAAATAATCCTATCCTGGCTTGGAAGGGAGAGAAATCTTGCATGCAACACTGAATGAACGTCCCAGAGAAGCAGTGACCAGTGATTCACTTTGAGTAATGCTGACTCACTTTCAAGGTACTTTCCATGTACACACGCACACGCTGAGAGAGTAAGCGAGAATAAATGCCTGATCTCAGGAAAGTTCAAACTAAATATTGTTGTAACCTTTTACTATACCCAGAGAGAAAAATCAGTCTCCTTTTTATGGAGAGAGACTGTTTGGCAGAGCAGCCAAAACCAGTTGTTTTTGTTTTTACAGGAGTTTCAAATCCAGAGATAACTGCTAAAGACAAGTTTTTAGGGTGTGTGGGGCAGGCCACAAAATTGCAAATGCTTAAAGCTTGAAGTACACGTAAACAAAGGCTTGCAAATGCTGCAGGGTCTCAGCATGCACGTCTGTCTTGGGGAGTGGGACAAAGCTGAGTGCAGTGGCAAAGGCTGACAGCAAACCTTTGGGAACACAGGAGGTGCTTGGGAGACTGAATCCCTCAGGCTGGTTCTGCTCTAACCGTCCTATAAAATATGTCCTCAGTGAAACCTTCCACATCCATGAGGTGCAGGTACTGGGATGGAGGAGCATTAAACAATGCCCTGGTACTTTTGTTTCCCCTTGCTGGTGTCTAGATCTGTCCTAGCCAGTGCTCTGCTCAGCTCCTCTTGTTACTCATCTGTATCTGCTGCAGCCTTGCCAATCATTTTCTACCTTTTTTCCTTCAATCCTCTGAAATTTTACACACAGACACACTGCTGTTTGGGTGCCCACATCACAGTCCCAGCAGTGACAGTGTTTTCTGTGCTCCACAGAGTCTCGCTGTCCCAACACAAAGCACTCCTTGGAAATGCCTTCTGGGGCTGGGAGACATCTTTGGCCAGCTCACCCAGACTTGTGGGCTCTCCGTGCTGCTGCTGAACAGGTCTGAACACCTGCTGCCTGTGCCATCACTGCCAAAGCCAGCAGGAAGTGATAAGATATTCCCTTTGGCTCCCTGGCAGGATCAGGCTGCGTGCAGAGAGAGTGCCACTGCTTTGGGGAATCTCCTCACAGATGCCTTCACGGCTTTTGGGGTGTGGTGGGGGTGGGTGAGGTGGTGTTGCTTCTTTTTCCTGTGTTTCATTAATCCAAATTTAATTTATTGTGGATTAAAAGACTAAGAAAGCAGAAGCAATGCCTCAGGGCTCCCCAATACAAGCATTGACCTGTGGCAAGCTGGTCTCAGGAAAGTGCTGGGAGGCTGATGAGATGGGACAAGAGGCACCATTTGTGGCTACGAAGAAACCAGCAAGATTTTAGGCAAGAGCCATGGGATTAAACATCCCTCAGAGGGCTGATTTAGAAGCAGATTTTCCCCACTGCCCCTGCAGTGCCCTTCCTGCATCCATAGGCAGTGGATATGTCTGGTCAGAGATAATGCACCAGCCTGTGCACCTGCAGGGGAGCAGAGTGAATCCCAGCTGTCCCTCATTGCCCACACTGTCCAAGAGGCTGCAGTGGTGCCTGGAGCTAAGCACAGGTACTGCCAGCCAAGGGGGAGGATGTGGAACACCTGCTCCAAGTCAGGAGCCAGCAGGCTCTTCATTAATTTAATCAGATAGCAATAAATAATGCCAGTTATAATAATAAGAAAGAGTGGTTCCAGACTATTACTGTCAAAACAGATCCAAACTGCTGATACACAAAAACTGCCCCACTCCCCTCCCTCTCCCTGGTTTTGTTGTGAAACTTCTTCGCTGCCACGTGTTATTAAACAGCTTTCCACCTCCAGCTCCACATAGCATCCAAAATGTGATTGTTACCATTTTTTTTTCTCCCCTTTTCTAAAGACAAGTTAGTGACAGCGCTCTGGCATCACACCAGGGAAACTGAGGCACGAGAATTATGGACGACTGCAGGGGCCATGCTGACCTCACCTGTGTTTCACAGAGTGGCACAGGCTGGCTGTCACACCCTCAGGATGGTTCAAGGCAGGCAATAACCAACCTGTGGATGAGGATGGATCATCTGTGGATGTGGAACTGTGGATGAACTGTGAATGGGGCTTTTGTTTGCCCACTCCCACACCAGCTGTCCCCAGTGGGGCTCTGCCCAAACCTGTGGCCACCAGCCAGCTGCTGCCAGAGAAATAAGAGGTGTCAACAGCCCCCAGGTGCCTGTCAATCAGCAGGGACAGAGGGAGATTTAGGTGTTTGGGGCAGCAGAGGTGTGAACACGCTTTGTGGAGTTGACCCAGCAGTGTCAGCAGGGCTGCAGTGTCCAGGAGCCACCCTGCTCCCTCCAGCCAAACCTCCAGCCCACGTTCTGCTCCCCACCAGCATCCAGCAAACCCAGCTGGGCATCCTCAGGCTGGTGAGGTCTGCCCAGGATGCAGCACTGACCCTGCTCCTCGCTGCAGCCTGGGGGGACAGGATGGCATGCTGGGGTGGCTGGGTCTGGCCCTCAAGCACTGCTGGTGCTGGATGACCAGGGAATTTCTCACCCTAAGCAGGAGCAGCAGGCTTGATGCTCCAGTGGGAAGCTTTCTGAGGTGAGGATTTTGCAGAGGTCCTTCTTTGGAAGGAATGTGCTGTGCCTGAACTCCCTGCAGATAATTTGGCTCAGAAGGCAACCTCTGTGCTGGATTGTGCATCTCAGCCCATTCCCTCTGTGCTTTTGGCCTTTTCTGCAAAGGAAAACAGGAATTCAACCAGTCACCCTCCCAAGAAGTGACGATTTTGAGGAGCGGATGAGAGGGGAGGTGCTCATGGTTACCTCTGACACTGTGAGCAGCCCCACACATCCAAGATCCCTGCAGGATGGTGCTGATCCAGTGTCTGAGACACCTGAAGCTACAGAGAAAGGCAAACTCATATATGCATAATCTTTGCAGGCACCATCAACAGTACAGGGCAAAACAGCTTTGAAAACACTTACTCATGTTTCCAGCCACTCCCAATACTGGAAACATCACCAATGATAAATAGTATCTTTTAATCAACCTTGATTTTTTCTCATTCTTCAGTACAAATCTAGCCAAACTGTTATCATATTACAAACGTCTGTGTACTTTTGACATCTATTTCTCCTCCCTTTATTTTTTCATTTGGTGTTTTGCCTACTTTGAAAGACTTGAGGAAGAGGACTGACACTTCCCAAGAAATTCAGCATTAAAGACTTCCACACAGACACCTTGTTGCAGGGCACAGGGCTACACCAATATCATGTCTTGTCAACACCTGTCCTACTCAGAATTTAAGTCTCCAACTGTCTTGTTCTTGAGTGACTGAGTTACCTCTCAGTATCAGCAAAGGGGTGAGAAAGGCAAGTTCTCATTTAATCACTGAACTGAGAGCTAAAAGAGATAATATTTAATATACAACCTTCTCTCCCACTCCACTGCAAGAGCGACCACCTCACTTAGAAATCCCTTGGACCCCACCCTAAGTGGAAATGCTCTCTGATTTTCTAATTATGTTTGTACACACAAACAAGCAAACTGGAAAAAATAAGGTCCTTTTCAGTACAGACTTTTGCTGTTTAGAAAAATCCTTGAAACTGCCCCTCTGGTTTCAGATCTTAAGCACCTCATCTGTGTCTCCTACACAACAACCTCCTCCATGCGGGGTTTTAGGCAATTCTTTCAACATTTATCTCTGTTCAAACACCCAAAGACATTTAGGATACAACCCTAATAGTGAATAGGTTTTAAATACCAGTTATCAGCAGGGTAGGGAAGGGAGAGCAAGGACAGGATCCTTTGACACATTCATGGTAAGTACCAGGGGAAGGATCCCTTGAATTTGGTTTGAGTAGGTTGTATTAGGGGTGGCTGCAATTGTGAATCACTGACCAGAGAAGCAGGGAGATGTTCAGGGTTGATTTGGACACCTGTCAGTAGCAGGTTTTACAGTGACCCATATTTTTTCCTCCATGAGAACACCACCCATTCAATGGGCCAGCTTAACAGCAACAAAAAGAGAGAACCCACCTCTTCTCCCCCACCAAGACACAAAGAACCTTCACAAGACCAATCCATTCAACTGGTGAACCTTCCCCCTCCACCTCCTTGTGACCATCAGCTGTGCCACAGTCCGTGCCCAAACTCCCTCATGGGATGATTTCCACCACAGCACGGCTGCATCCCTGTAGTGCCTGCTGGTTTCCAGCATATTCACAGAGAAAAACTGGAATTTTGGCATCCTTTCCTACAGGGCATATGTTTGGCAGGGATTGGCCTCCTTAAACGCTAGATTGAGATATGCTGAGCACAACTTTCCATGACTTCAGAGACAGCTGTTTCACTATAAAGCACAAAAAAAGAGTTTAATCTTTCTAATTCCCCTACAAAGCCAAAATTTGAAGTAAAAAGCAGGCTGGAAAGCATGGGAAGTGATATCACTGTTTATTGAATGAGTTGTTCAACCCTTCAGCTCAAAGGGGAAGCACTGAAGATGAAAACATAGCACAGCTTTATTTTACAGGTGAATCACTGGTAACGTATAAATAACACAGGCTGTAGTCCTGACCCATGGTCCTCTGTGTTGAACGATTTTCCCCCACCTGAAATCCCCTAATAACTGTGCTAAACAACATCACCATGATGCGTGCATTGTCCCAGGCTAGGACTTGCCCAAAGACATCGAGGTGCCCATCAACAGTTATCTCCACATCTCTCCTACAGATCTGGAAGTCTGTCTTGCTGCTCAGGGAAAGTTGAGGAAAGTGCCAGGTAACATTTCTGAGCAAAGACTCCTAAAGGAGTTTCAGAACTATGCCCTGGCAAAGCTCTCCTTGTATCTTCAGTAGCCTAACTTCATAGAATCAGAGAGTGGTTTGGGTTGGAAGGAACTTTAAACCTTTTCTCTTTCCAGCCCCCTGCTATGGCCAGGGGCTCCAAGGTGTCCAACCTGACCTGGGACACTTCTAGGGATGGGGCAGCCACAGCTGCTCTGGGCAACCTGTGCTGGGGCCTTCCCACCCTCACAGGGAAGAATTTTTTCCTGATATATGAAGCAAGTAATCTAAACCTACTCTCTTTCAGTTTGCAGCCATCCCCCCTTGTCCTGTCACCCTGGGCCCTCGTAAAAGTCTCTCTCCATCTCTCTCACAGGGTCCCTTCAAGCATTGGAAGGCTGCAATCAGCTCATCCTGAAGCATTCTTCTTTTCCAGGCTGAACAATCCCAACTCTCCCATCTTTTCCTCCCAGCAGAGCTGCTCCATCCCCATGCTCATCCTGGTATTTATAGTTTTTATTGTTTTTTTTTTACGTAAGGAAATGAAAATATCAATTCAGAACTGTTAAAATTATTTTTTTATCTTTATTTCATATGTTGGTAATGTTTTCCTCCTTTTGTGTACAAGCCTTTTTATTCTGATTGACTGCACTTATATTCAGAGAAAATTATTTTTTGATGAAAGATAAATGCAAACGTCTTAAATGGTTTGGTGATAAGCATTTTTCCTTTCTTCTTTTGTAGGCTGGCAAAATAAGAAAAGCCAGTGCAGATCTGGCATTTTTCCCAAAAGAGATATTTCTGGTTTTGTCAAGAATGCTCAGAATGCTTAGATCCAATCATTCATCTTTTATTTCAAGAAATGCTTCTCAACTGCACACCAGCCATGAGCTGTGCCTGTGCTAAAGTCCAAAAACATTACCCAGGTTTTGAATATGAAATATAAAATCCAATTCATTCTTGCAAGAGCTACCCAGGCAGCTGACTGACCACTTGAACATCAAAATGTGTGTTTCCACTTGAGCAATTGAGAACTTATATTGAAAAGTGAAACAGCCCTCCAAGAGCAATTAACTACATATTCTAAGCTCTAGAAGTATTCCTGTTCAGGTTGTATGAACTGAATGCTTCCAGGACTTCCAGTTCAAACAAAACCTCACTAGAATCTGAGGGCTGAATGTGTTTCAGCCAATTATTTTTCTTCAATCAGTAAGATTTATTATTTATTTTAAGACAGGGCTGTGCTTACATAGAGGTTAAAGATGGTTGTAAATCAGAATTTTTGTTTCCTTAGTTTCCAGTGTTTGGGGTTTTTTTCCAAAATACTTTCCCTTTTTTTTCTTTTTTTTTAATTAAATTTTAAATCTGTTCAGCTACATTTTAGCAGCTCTAGTAATTTCAAACAGAATTTTCCTTCCTATATTTTAAAGAATCTGGCACAGTCCTGCAAAGCACTGGCCTTAATTGAATTGGTGTCTTCCTACAGGTTATCCTGTAGGAAAATATTTTGTCTCAGAGCATTACCAGGCTTCTCTTCAAGGCCTCAGTAGTGGTCCTTCTTCATGCTGCAGCATGAAAATGCCTTTCCCTCACATTCAGTGGGGAGTGTAATAAACCCTATAACATTACCATTAACAGCAACAATAATTCCAATTAACCCAGTAACAATAATTACAAAAATCTAGGCATTTGCACGGAGGCAACCAGCAGAGTGAAAAGTCTCTACTCTAATTATTAAAGACTGTGAAGAATTCCCCATTTTGTGCTATTTCCATTGGTGCAGACGTGGATTTGGCTTGGAGGGTGGCTGCTTTAGGCAGGGTTAGAGTGGCCAGGGAGCTGAGGAGCAGAGGCACAAGTGGCTGTGCCTCCTTGTGCTGCGTGTGACAGAGCAGGGGCTGTCAGAGCAGCAGTGCCAAGGGCAGATCCAAGCTGTGACTGAGCCTGTTGTCAATCCCAGTGCTCCAAAGACAGGGATGTTGCAATTGGTGGGAGGGGGAGACGGGTGAAGGGCTTGGCAGGAGTTCAGCCTGCTCTTAGGCCTGGTAAGGACAAAGAGTTTCCACAGCCCACTGGTTTTCTCAAGTGTTAGGCTTGGTTTTCTTATTAAAAAGTCATCTCCTGACCTAAGTGTCATTCTTGGGAATGCAGGTTCATCAGAAAGACGCAGCCTGAACTGTGAGCTTCATGCTAAAAAAATTTGATGACTTCCATCTGAAGGTTTGATCCTTCAGTTATGAAGATCTCTTTAATTAGATGATATTCATTTCATTACTCTGCTTTCAGAATATAAGAGTTTAACAGCAGGGACTGATTATTCTTTTCAGAATGCAATGTAGATTTTTTAAATTCTTTTTTACGATCCAGTTGGGAAATACTTTTGGGAAACACTTGTTCAAAACAAAACAAGACAAAAAGAAGATTTCTCTAGGCCAAGAAATAATACTCCTAAAGAAATATTTTGGCTACAAAAGGTTATGTAGGGATGGTACAAACGATGTACCTTTGTTGCTGGTCTGAATTCAGGATGATGAAAAGTGCAACAAACTGAAATCACTGCACACCATGGGGTAATTAGGACGTGAACACAAGAAGGGGCTATCTGCATACACCCTCACTCATTTTCCCCATCTGTGCTTCCCTTCTCCATCAGCCAGACTCCAAGCCCCTTTGAACTGATGGTAAACTTTCCTCTGTGGACCAGATCCTGCAGGCTTGTAGTGTTCTCCCATTCAACAGGTTGAAATGAAAACAGAGGCAGAAAGTAGACAACAAACCCCCAGACCTTTGCTGATAATTCGAGATAGGATTATTACCAAAAAAAAAAAAATCAACTCAAAAAAACAGTACACACCTTTTTCTGAAAGGCCTTGTTATGAGAAGCTCTGGCATGACACTTGAAACATACCAGATAAATAGATGTTAAGTGTCCAGAAATGCAGCACCATGCAATGCAGCTGCCAGGGCAGAGCTGTTTCACACCGCTGGTGTCTTCCCCTTGGTCATCCAAGGTGACTTTGAAAAGCAGGGGATGCATCTCCCACTCCCTGCAGGCACTTACCAGCTCTTTATGGGGTTGGATCAGGAAGGGAAACCCCTCAGCTGGGGGAATGCCAAGGGAAAGAGGCAGACTGAGCACAGCAGGGATGGGCTGCCCCACCTGGGAGTGGGGACCAACAGGAGCCTCCTGGGCAACACCAATTTCATTTGTTTTGCTCCTGTTGCAAAGCGTGGCCCATCAGGTGGTCAGAAGAGGAAGGGACAGGTGGGAAACTGACCAGCCACAGCACCTGGCACAGACCTTCCTGCAATATCAGCATGTCAGCTTTTAACTTCATAGTCCTGGCTGGGTGGGGGAAAGGATTCCTGCTCAAGGCTTCTAAAAATCTGAGTCCTCTTCTTTTAAAGGCAGCCTCCACCAGATTTCAGCTCTACAGCCAAAGGCATACACAGCCCTAAATGTGCCCACAGGAGACAGGACCTTGCTGTCACCAAGGAGTGGCCTGGGCACTGTGGATGCAGAAATTTGTCACACAACCCCTGGCACTGGTGGGTGTTCTGCAGACTTCTTGATTTCCACTCCTTCTTCCACTGGATTTCAGTCAATGTAAGCTGTGACTGTACAACCTGGGCCAAATGCAAAAGCTGTCCAGCAGACTTGAATTTTAATTCTTCTTCTTTTGAGGTCTTCCATTTTTCAATGAAAGTGTTTCATTATGTTATATGGCGCCTTGGCTCTAGAGTAGCTGTAAAAATAAGTGCTGTTACATTATGTTATTATGGGTTCTGCTTTTCAGCAGTGCTTCAGTTGATGAGGATTTTCTCTGCTAATCTGGGTGACTGATAGCACCGTGATAGTCAGGACCATGAGGAGAATGGGAGCATCCTACACCACACAGTGAAAACCCGGCAGCTTTTGCCATTGGAATTTGTGAAGCCAAGATTCCATCCTATAAACCTCAGGAGTGTCTCCAGCTGTAAGAGCACCAGCAGGAAGGCTGACAGTCCCTCAGACACAATAAACCTGGGTGAAAAGTGAATGTTGCAATGAGTGAGGTTGTCAAATAGCATGCACATCTTCGTTTCTTCTGCTGGAGAGTGTGCAGAAAAAAAAATGATCAGGTTGCACTAAGGTATCATAGACAAAGGACCTTGATGTGGCAATGAAGACAGAGCTTATAGGAGCCCTGGGTGAGGTTGCACAAGTCACCCCTGATGGCTCTTCATTCACAGCCTCTATTTTATCCCTCACATCAAATGACGATTCTATACCACCCTGTATTTTAGCTGCATTCTCTGCCATCAGTTGGTTAGAGTGATAGAAACCAAGTCCTGCCTGTCCCACACCAGGCACCTAAAACTCAGGTTTGTCCATAGGATCTTCCCCTATTTTTCACCTGCTGGGGAGAACAGACACAGATGTGACATTCTCTGATGTCCTGATGAATCACGGACAGCAGGAAATGGAGGAAACTTACACTGCTAACTCTGCGTGGGGCTTGTGTGATATAAATATGGTGTGAGGGGTGTTTCTCCTCAGCAAACAGGAGAGAACTTTGGATAATCTCCCACTAAGTGAGCGCAGATGGTCCCACATACAAAATCAGCTAAGATTCTCGCAGAGAATAGAGTAAAAACTTGTGATTAAAACTGTGTTGGATGGAGGTAGGATGTAGGCCTAAACTGGGCCCAAACTACAAACACAGTCCCATCAGGCAGTTTATAGCAGGGCTTTGTGTTATCCTTTCCACCCAGGCCAGTGGACCAGCATTTGGCATGGCCACCCAGCTGGATTTTTATAGGGACAGCTCACATTCCTGACGTGAAGTGCACGACCACGGAGTGTTTTTAATCCAGCTGCAGGAAGCCAAGCCATAAACAACCTGCCATGGCGTGCTGGGAGGACAGAATAACACAACACCACTTGCCCAGGAGCCATGGCCTGAACCTGGGAGCCCTGAGGCTGGGTCTGCTGTGCCACTGGCTGGCTTGATCCAATGCTCAGCTCCTCCAGCTTCCCACCTGAGGGTTCTTTAGGAGGAGTGGGTATTTCTCCACCTGTGCACACCCGGGGATGTGGTGATGGGAGATAAGCCATCAGCCCAGGGAGGGAGGCACAGGGTGATTTCCACCCACTCTAAAAGGAGGGGATGTCAAACCTCACCAGCACCATGCTGGTTGCTTTTCCTGGCCCAGACCAACAAAAAAGGTTCTTTCACAGAGCAAGGAGGGAGAAATCATCCCCCCCAGGGAGACTGAGCCTGAGCATCCATTCTTTATCTCATCCCAAATGTGCCAGGCTTTGGGGGACCTCAGAGCACCTCAACAACCCCTCCTGATGAAAGGTAAAGCCCTGCAACTTGATGTTTTCCTCTCCTCAAATTCTTTTCCTCTGGAGAGACCGTGGTCAAGGTTTGGACTGAGAGTGGTTCTCCTTTTGTGATCAGTTCTCACTATGTGGCCTCCAGTGCTCTTTTATTATGTTCTTCTCCTCTATTCTTCTCTCCACTTTGAAGTGCTCTTGCATGAAACAGCACGACATAAAATAAAATGACACTCATTATTAACACAAATGAAACATTTGGCTTCAATTATCTCCCCTCTCTCCAGTTGTGAGGAGTGAGAATTCTCTCATAAACCAGGCAACATTTTAAGAAATTGCAGATTTTACAGGGCATGAGAAAGGAAGAAAACCAGGCCTTGAGATACTGAGGTTGTCATAGCACAGAAAATGATAAGAGAGAAAAAAAGACTATCCTCGGGTACTTCCAGAATGTATGGACAGAGCTGCATGGGCTGAAGATGAGAAAAAAAGTAAGCACCAGAGCAGAAGTGTCAATTAAAGCCTTTAACTCAGAACTGGCTGTGCCACTGACCTAGGGAGTGACCTCTGGAAAGCCACTTTGCCTCTTTGCCTTTCTGGTTTTCTCACAGAAGGTCCATTTGGCCTGTCAAAGAGGAACTGAAGGAGGAAAGGGTCTCTTGCTGAAGGATTTCTTCCTGACCTATCTATATTTCTCAGCTTCAGGAGGATATTTCTAGGCAGAATTTCTCTAAGTCTTCCACAACAAGGAAGAAGTACACATTAAAAAAAAAAAGAAAATTTACCAAAACCAACACAATATTTGTCTCTTTACCAATTCTGATAATTTTACCATACCTTTGCCCCCTTTTTATTCTGACAGATAATGCTGAACCCTTAGAAACAGCATGCATGGACTCTTGAATAAAGAACAATAAAAAAGGCTTTACAGTATGCAAAACAGGCTTCCATCCAACCTCGGGGTAGTGCAAGTCCCATTATCCCAGCCTATTTCATAAAACAGCTGCCCTGACAGCCCATGTCAGTATGGAATGCACTCAGCTCTGGGTTTCTTCATCCCTGCTTAAAAATGATCCCCTCTAACATAGGCTGTGATGCACTGCAATTGGCATTCCATAGCCTTGCACACATCTTGAGAGGGGGACCTCAGCAAAACCCCCTCCAGGTGCTGTGGGACTCAACAGAAAGATGTCCCTTTTCCCCCTTCTCCTTGAAATAGACTCAATTCATCCCAAAACTCTGTAGGACCAGGGTCAGATGTGGCTGGGCTGAGCAGTTTGCTATGTGCAGGCTGTACCAGTGAGAAAAGGGTTGGCTAACATGAGATTTTTGGATCCCTGAGAGGTCCCTGGTCTCTCCTGAGCCACGGCACAGCTGCTGTTTGGAAGTGCACGGCACCACAGCACATGGATGTAAGGAAGGGAGGGAAGCAAAATACAGCATGTGCTGTAGAGGAAACTTTAAGTAAGCTGAAGGCTATTACTCATATGAGAACTAGAACCTCCACCCAAGATCCCCTAGTTTTCTCCAGCAGTGCAAAAGTAATAATAAATTTAAAAAAAAATTAAAAAGTGATTTTTTTTTTCTGAAAGAGTTTTTAAGGAAATTGCCTTGTGGCAGAACGATGGTACAGGACAGCTGTTTCTTTTCCCTTTCCAAGAGGGAAATTTTTTTACAAGGAAACCAAGAAACTTTATGAAAATTGAGTAATTCTATGGGAAAAGTAAATATTTTTTGCAGCTTTTTTTAAAATTTATTTATATTTTTGTGTGTGATGATAAAGAACCTCTTTTTTCTGCCATGCAACTGCAGCAAGAGTCCCACAGAGCTGTGGAAAGCAGATTCTCAGAGGGAGAAGCGCATTTGTTGTTCCTACATTTGGTGTCAACTTGCAGCATTGAAAAGATAAAAGCCCGAAGGAGAGACTACAAGATGTGCACTTTTTATTCTTTTGTTTTTTTTTTTTTTTTACCTTGTTCATCTCTCCAGAAGGAGATAGTATGACATTCTCACTTTCTTAGAAGTGGTATAACACAGGAGCAGTGGGACCAGTCTTTGGATAAAATCCCTGGAAGGAGAGACCTCTGCCCTAACACTTCAAGAATTTGGAGCTGTCCTTCAAATGCATTTTTTAAGCACCCTTGGCAGCTGGGGTCTGTGAGTCTGAGCAGCTCCAGGGGACTGCAGTGGCCACTAAACATGACATGCATGAGAGGTTTGTGTTTGTTTGTCCATCTCGTGGCCCGCGTGGTCTTCAGTCAAGTTTGGAGGATAACAAGGAAAACTGCTCGCAGCATGCAGTGCTCATTGGGGTTTTTTTCAGACATCACAGCTCTTCCTGCCCACCTGGCCATTAGCCAAAAAGGAATCTGTCACAGCTGGTGCTTTTTTGCCTCCCATTCCAGCCCCTGAGAGCATCCCAGGTCGATGCTGCTTCTACACCTGGGAATGCAGGTCCCTGTTGACAGCCCACTGTGGGTTGGCAAAGACCAAGAGCCAAAAGAGCTGATCCCCTGCAGTGCCTGTGTCTTCTGATGTGCATTCTTAGGGAGAATGTGTTCTGTCTTGTTTTGTGTCTGTAGGGGTTGTTGTTTGATTGTGTAGGGTGAGGGAATGTGCCCCATGATATGGGCAGAGTTGATCTTCCACAATTATAAAGCAACAAATACTTCACAGAGTGGACAACGAGCCAAAAGCTTTGAAAGGGTGTTTCACTTAGGTTTTCACATTATTAATACAACTGTAACACATGACATTAAATGCAGCTGACCTTTCTCTGTTTGTTTTTCGTTAGTAAATCTCCAAAGACAGGCTTTTCTGAGCATGTTATAATTCTGCACTTGGTTTTTCAAAAGGGTTGAATAACCCATGTTTTTCATTAAAGACAGAGCCATAATCATTAGCCTTGCCTGCCTCCCATTGCACAAGGAGCAGAATCAGAGCTGTGCCCCAAATGCACCATCTCCTTTCACCCGGAAAACCACCACCTCTCCTCTGCCAGCTCTTAGCTCCCAGCTTGGTTTTCCACCACCAAAGAGCTGCCCACAGCTCCAGATTTTCCTCTCAGCCCAGATTGTTCCAGACCTCCCTCCCCTAGAGGCTGCAAGGCTCTGTTTTCTGCCTCTCATTGGCTCTGTCACACGGCTGGGCAGAGCAGGAGACTGCACAGATACACCAGAGCATGGCCAGTGAGTTCCCCACAGATGAAAAGCTGTCACCTTTGCTGTGGCAAAGTCCCCAGAACACGGCACACACGGCGCCCCCAGGAATTTTGGTTTGCCATCCTGTGCAGCTGGGGAATAAGAGGCTTCTATTGAATGTCAGCTCTTATTTATTAGAACTTGCAGTCAAACAATAGGCCACACACAGGGAGTGTCTGACAGACCGAAAAATATGCGTGCAGCTCCGTAAACACCTCAGCCTTGTTTGTGTGAGTGTGTGAAGGCAGGGGACACTCTCTCCTTCATAATTCACAAGCTGCTTCTGGACTTCTGGGTAGACACTTTGATTCTCTGGTTGGATACGTGCATGTCGTCTTCCCTGAGAGCCACAAAAGCCAAAATACAGCTGGTGTTGAGCAGCCACAGTCCTGCAGGTTTCTCTGTCAAGCAGATGCTTTCTCCCAGCGCCACAACAATTCCTGTTTGTCCTCCTCAGATGTGCCATGGACTGCCAGTGGGTTACAAGAGATAACAGATCTCATGTTTGCTTTCATGTTGGGAAGTAAAGAGCAGCAACAGGCCCATGTGATCATGGCTGGGGCAGCAGGGGGAAGACTCACCAAATTTATCTAGCTTGAAAGCAGAAAATTTTGGAAAAAAGCCTACCAATCTCCCTGAAGACAAACTTCTTCTGATGCTTCATGGAAATCCTCATGTAATGTTTCTAGATCTACTTCTGTAGGATGTTTGAAAATCAGATAAATTATTTAAAGTGCCTTACAGCATTGAAATGCAGCTTTGATGGGGGAAGTTGTCAGTTTTTGGGAAATCCAGAAAGAGTGAGATCGCAAAAGCTGGGAGGTGATTGTCAGTATCCTTTGAGCACTTGCCAGCATTTCTGCCTCCCTGGAGTCTAGAGGAACTCTAAACAAGCCTAAAGGTGGCTAAAGGAAGTCTAAAGGAAAAGGAAATGCAGGAGAGGTGCTACTAAGCCCAGCATTACCTGTCAAAGAGCCCAAAATAGCAAGGGAGGATATTGCCCTAAGTGATGCCACTCTCATTTACTTTAAAATTTTAATTTACTTTAAAATTTTAAAATTTACTCTAAAATTACTTTACTTTACAAAGCCAGACTCATTTACTTTAAAGCTTCACTCACTTTCCTAACCCAGGGTTACTAAATCCACAAAAGGAAGTAAAAACTGGTGAAATGACATATCTGAGGGCAGGTCAGCACTTTCTTCCTCATAGAAATGGAGCCACACTGAACAGCAAATAAAGTGCTCAGGATCTTGACTAGAGCATGGGGAAATGGCCTGGCTCTTGTGCTGTCAGTCATTTATTTGCCTATTTCTACCATGTCCCCAGATATCTTCAACCATATTTTCACCTCACTTTTCCTTCAGAGCTGCTCACTGCTCACTGGCAAGGGCTGGGCTGTGAAGGCAGTCACCTACCACTACTGTCATGCTCCCTGCAGCATTTTTTCATGCTTTTTTGTGATTTTCAAACAATTGCTTGCTTGTGTGTGAAAATCCATCCCATTTATGTGCCTCAGGTGAGGCACCTGAAACCCCCAACTGTTGCCAGAAGTGATGTGGCTTTGAGGGTCATTGCTCCTACACATGGTGCCCAGAACCAGAGGAGCACCAGGAATCACTCCTGTGCCTCTTGAAGGAGAAATCTGTAGAGATCTAACACACTTCAAGACAAGAGAGGCCCAAATAAAAGGTTAAAATTAAAGCCAGGGAAGGGCATTTGAAATTAATACGAGCAGACGTATGATTTGAAGCCACACAATTTTTTGCAAAGTCCACTGACTATGACAAGTGCCTCGAGGAATGCATCCAACACCATCCCAGATAATGGGAAAGGAGGATTTTTGTAATTTGTTTGTAAACATCTTGGGGAACTGCTTAAGTAGTAGTCTCATGAGCAAGTTCTGTTGCTCATTCCATTGTATAGACAGCCTGATTGAAAATCTAAATTCTGAGTTGTATTCATTTTCCCGCTTCTTCTGCACTTATTGTTTTAAGCTTTTTTCTTTTCCTAGTTAGCCGATTCAAAGCCTCTCCAAATAAAAGTTTACATGACATTGTTGCCACAGGGATTCTTGCCAAGACAATGAGCAGGGCAGATGCTGGCTGACTTGTTGATTCACTCACTCAGCAAAAAGCTATGTGGATAATTTTGTTTTCCTCTGAGGTGCAGACTCCCTTTTCTCTCCATGCTTTCTTGGGCCTGCATGGACCACGTGTCTAACACAAGCTGTTCTTGCACTTCTGTTAACCTGCTCCTGTCTGGAAGCCAAGGAATGGTTTATCATTGACTTCAGAAGTTCTAAATATTCCTTCTTCTTCTTCTCTAACTAAGTTATTATCTAGTTTACATCCTTCTATCTCTATTTCCCACTAATCTCTAACCATGTCCTGATTCCATTTAGGAAAAAAAAAAAATAAAAAGGAATATAAAAAATTCAAGGTCTGACTGGAAAGCAAATATTTACTTTTCTTTTTAGATTGGAAAATTAGGTATTGAATTCAGTCAACATTTCAACATTTTTGTGCAGCATGCTGCTCTCAGGTTGTTCTGGTGTTTCATGTGAAAGTGAAAAATGGGGGCAAATATGCAATTTTTACAAAATAATGTTTCCCTGAAAATAAAGAAGATAATCACTGCCAAATATTCTGCAGAGGTCCCAAAAATTATTTTTAACTACTTGTGAGAGGCACTTGAAAGACCTTTTAGGAGGCAAAAGTTAACTTAAATCAACAGGAGGCTCTGCTTCTGATCCTCCCCTTCTAATCCACAGAAAAAACCCTAAACTATCTCACAGATTATATCTTCAAATATGGGCAGCATCTGGGGTGTAGCCAAAATTTTCTGCCTGTAGCAGGATTCATTTCAATTGCCCACAGCAAAATGCTTCAGTTATTTGCATTTCAATGCAGACTCCTGGAGTTACTTGACTAAAGGGGACAGATCTCTGCTGCTTCATAACCAGCGGCATTTTGTTCATAGGTTGAAACAACTGGTGACAAAATTACATCAGTACATGGCTTAGCACCACTTGTCACTGTTCTGTACCATGTTTTTTTATGTTACTGATTTTTGTAAAAGTAATTTTTTGTAAGTCTGTGTCTCTATAGCCATATGTCGGCTGTAGCAAAAGAAAATAATGTAATTTAGTTTTCCTTTTTTTTTCTTTTTTTGTAGAAACTGCACCACTTTTATTTTTCATAAATGAATATCCTTAAGATTGAGTTCAATTACTAAAGAACCTCTTGAAACTGACCTTTACACACAAACCATGTGTTAAAAAGACCAAGAGTGAGAATTCTTTTTTCTGGGATTAATCTGAATTCATCCTGGAATTACTATGGAAGAAACATAACTTGCTGTGTTTGATTATAAATCACAATTTGTATGTTCAGAGGTTGATTTCTTACATTCTCTTTGTACATGCTCTACATTCCCTTTGACTTCAGCCACTTTAAAACTCTCCACCTTAATGCAAAGGGCAACAGCTTTCTCTTTCTGTCAAAATGGTATAAAGAGCAAAATATCTGGTGGAATTAAACAGTGATGTCATTCCAAGGGGGAAACACATATCAGCTGTGAAACTTTCTGTTTCTCACTCCACCTTGGAAATATTTGGTTACTCCTGAGAAAATAAATATGTATTTGATGGCAACTTGGACAGAATTAACAGTGCTACACAGAAACAAGAGGGAATGAAGCATAACACACCCTGGGTACATTGAAAATATTTCTCAGCACAAACAATGCTATGTAATGTACAAATTCCCTTTTATTTTAGTAATAAGAGAAAATCAGAGTTATAAACTCAAGATGTGTTGTCTCTGATGTATCTGGCTCAATCTGAAAACAACACTGATGAACCAGGCTTTCTCATGCTATCCTAGCTATGACATTTATAACTCTGAATTTAAAACTCACACTAAACTGCTCAAATATATCCAAACATGTTGCCTTGTGGCATGAACCTTGACAACTAGGACAAGGAAACCAGAGCAGAAAAAAAAAAGTGGGCTGAAAAGCTAAGACCAAGGCCTGAGTCTGGGAAAGGTGAGTTTGAGTGCTGGGTTCATCCCAGTTGTGAAACTGGTGGTACAATTTGGTTTCAAAGCCCATTTTACACACCTCTGCCTTTCCCCTTTCCTAAGGAAACTGACCATAATTTAGGGACTTTGACAATTTTCTCATTACAAAAATTAGTCCACCTAGCAAGGGTGAAGTTGGACTGGCTGCTTAACAGTCCCCTTGGAGCATAGGGATCTCTTCCTTCATCCAGATGAAGAATGGCCATGCCCCAGTGGTGGCTTATCAGGAATCAGAGCTCCTAACAGCCAATTTGACCTGAGTTCCTGATGTGAAACACCAGCACAGTCTATCCTTCATGACTACAACCAAATCAGCACAGTGGAACTTGGCCTTTTTGTTTTATAAGCTCCATGAAGACAAATAGGACTGAATATTTTTTCACTCAGTTTCAAGCTGTGTCTTTCAGACCCAGGTAAAAATTTGAAGTAGACAGCTTGACCCTGTGGCTGAGTAGATAAAACCAATACACATAAATACATAGAAAAAGTCAGATCTGGAACCAGACAGTGATTCTGTGTGTCTTCTCACAGAATCATGGCTGGGAGGGGCCTTCATCCTGTCCAGCTTTGGACACGAGGCCAGGTTGCCAAAGAACCTGTCCTGTTGGATCTCGAGCCCCTGACCACCAGCACTGAACACCCAAGCCTTCACCACTGTGTCTCTGTCCCACTGAGCAGCGACCCTGTGGTCTTCTTAGGCTTTCTTTTACTGCCAAAATTCTTGTAGAAAGATACTGCCGTCCCTTGTGTTGTTGGATGGTTTCAGCCCCTGATGAGCTTTGGCTTTCCTGGTCCCACTCCTATTTGCATCTTCTGAGCAGCCTGTCCCTGCTTCTGCCTCTGAGTCCTTCTCTCCCCAAGGAGCTCCATGTTGCTGAACATATTATGAGTTTCCCTGCATGCAGGCCTGCAGAACATATTATGAGTTTCCCTGCATGCAGGCCTGCAGAACATATTATGAGTTTCCCTGCATGCAGGCCTGCAGAACATATTATGAGTTTCCCTGCATGCAGGCCTGCAGAACATATTATGAGTTTCCCTGCATGCAGGCCTGCAGAACATATTATGAGTTTCCCTGCATGCAGGCCTGCAGAACATATTATGAGTTTCCCTGCATGCAGGCTGCAGTTCCTTTGTACAGAACTTTATAAACAAATCCCTGAACTGTGTGTTCAAAGACAGATGAGTTTCTCTACCCGTCTCCTAATAACGGGAGATAGGGAGTTTCCTTCCTTTCAACCTATGAGGTAAAAAGCTATTATCTCTAATTTTGTAAACTATTCCAGCACTTCTAGTACAGAGCTGGAAGCAGCAGCTTTGATACTCTAGATTAAGCAGATAATAGCCCAATTCTCGAAACTATAAAATCGTTTTTAATAAATCATATTTTAACCTTCTGAAATTAGAGTCAAAGAGTCTTGTTTCACCACACAGACCCCAACAATAGCTCCATGTTCTCTGTGCTGACCCATTGCCAGCACTGCTCAGCTGCCTACACCTTGCAGCAGAACATTCTTGCTCTACAGAGGCTGACATGGAAGATCAGCTGGCTTCTCCTGGATCCTTTTGATCCCCCAAGGGCAGTTTTCCATGAGACTGCGACAAGAAGGTTGCCTGCACGGGGTAAATCTGTTATTTTGAAGTCCACGCTTATTCTACCTTGCTCACTCCTCATAAACACCACAGCTCCATGGTCTCAGCCTTCCATCTTCATGGTGAGTGTCAGGTCTAACAAAGCATCTCCTCTGGTCAGTTCATGACTTGCATGCATCATGAAGCTGCCCTCCATAAACTCCAGAAATCTCCTGCCTTCCCTGAAACTTTGCCAGCTGCCTTTGCCACACAGCAACCTGCCTTTCAAGTCCAAGGTCACACAGGCACACACAAAACAAAACAAAACAAAAACAACCTAACGAGCTTTTGTCCATCAGCTGCAAAGCAAGACTGAATTTTGTTACCTTCAAAGGCAAACCTGCATTGACGAATTCTGCTTAATTCTTTCCAGTGACACACAAAGGACATACTGTGGGGTGTGATGATTCTCATCCAGTAGTCCTTTCCATTCAATTAAAAGATCAGAGAATCACAGAGCCATAGAATAAGCTGAGTTGGAAGGAAGGCACAAGGATCACAGACCCCAACTCCTGGCTCTGCACAGGACAACCCTGAAAATCACAACACGTCACAAATGCCCAGGTTTAGCCTTAACAACTTGATGTAGAAAGTCTTCATCCACCTCAGCTCACATGCAGGAGCAATTCCCTGAGGGAGCATTCAAAATCTGACAATTTCCCCCCTGATTGCTGCCCACTGCCTGTTTGATTTGGAGTTTGAGGAGCTTCTGCAGAGCTTGGCTGGTGCGTAGTGCCCAGCAGTGGGAAAGGGTCTGAGTCCTTGCCCGTGGAAAGACAGACAGCTCATGGTCAGGACCTCGTGATTCAGCTGTGCTGCATCCTGCCAACAGAGCTGAAAACTCCAAGTACCATTTTGAGTTGCTTGTGTGGACCAGACAAACTGTGTAAGAAGGTGAAGGGAAACCTGGCCTCAGGAAAGTTGGGGTCCATTTTTTTGCCCTTCTACAGGCAGCTGCAAAGTCCCAGCCAAGGCACTGAGAAATGTTTAAGCCTCTTATTTCGGCAGCAACAAAAGTCTGAAGCCAAAGTAGTCAAAGGATGGGAGCTTTATCCATGTGTTTAACCTCTGTGGGATAATGCTTATATGCAACCAGGATTGTGAACTGGGGAAATATTAAGAAGGATCTGTCAGAGGAACATGGCTGAAGAAAGATTTCTAGAACTAGTTTCAGCCTGCTGCCTAAGGAAGCAAGTGGGCAAAAGCCCACTAAATTGCTCAAAGAGGGTTTAATAAAAAACCTAACAGGATGAACGAATTCACTTTGCTGCAGAGATGCTTTGTGGGCTTATCACCCAATGACCTGCCAAGTACTCCTTCATATGCTCCAACAGGTTTTCTCCTTTTCTTTCACCACAGCAGGAGGTCACTTCTCCTTTTCCTCTCCCCCAAACACTCCAAACCCTAAGTGCTGGGTCTAAACTATAAACTTAGGTCTGAGACTGAAAGAAGCTGGTTTGTCTGAGTGTTGCCAGTCATGCATAACAGGTTCCTGTCCACACTGCTAAAAGACTTTGCTGCTGCACAGAAACCAGTCTGAAATGGGGCAGCATTTAAACCTGTGCTGCAAGCAGCACACGACAGAAGTAAAGAACAACGGGTGTCTGACTTGTCACAGCTCTTTCCTAGATACCTTCTGCTACTTTGCAGAGGGAAATGATTCCCAGCAGAAGATTTCACAGCACAGCTCAGCAGCCAAGAGCTGTTTTGCAGTCCCAGACAGGGACTGCTGCAGCCCTCCAGATGCATAAATCCAGGCACAAATGCTCACTTTTGGAGAAGGGGCAATGTGCAAAAGGAGGCTGAGTACAAGGACATGACACCTTCCATGTGCTTGTCTCACTTGCTCTGTGGAGAGTCTGTTACCTGGGCAAGATTTTGGGCTTTTGGACAACCTTCCCTTTCAAAAATTTCAGAGGGACTATATAAGACAGAGGGCTAATTTAGTCCCTAGGTAATGGGAGTGCAGCATGAAGATGAAAAACACAGCTGTAGGAGAGGGGTCGTGATACGTCTGTGGCTCCCACTGGTGCATGGCCAGTTCCTTTCAGTGACTCATAGCCTTCCTCTTCCTGCTCTGACCAGGTCAGAAGGTGAATCACCAAAATGAGGGGAGGCGAAAAAATAAAATCATTGCTCATGCATAGGTCTGGCTGCTGGTTTTTGAGAGGCAGTTGGATTTTGGAGGGCTGGGAGCGAAGACCATGGTTCATTTCAAGTCCTGGAGACTAACACGAAGAATGTCAGGGATTTCTGCGGAGAAAAAAAAGTGGTTCCTTGTGAGATTTAAAACGCAAGGCTGCCATGTTTGTACAAGCCTGGCATGGAATCCTGCCTCAGCATGGCTCTGCTGTTGATGACAGTGCTTGTACTGGGAGATCAAACTGGAGAGTCCAAGCCAGGATGAAAATGACAGGGGACAAAACAGCAACACTGGATAGCTCCCCACGTGCTACTTCTGATCCTTCACTTGTTCTCATCATTGCTGCCATATAAGTGTGCCCTCTTAGTCAACCAAGCCACAAGAGAACAGCAGGGGCAGAGCTCTCAAAGGGGAAGAGTAGAAGGGCAAGAGTTAACATTTGACAGTGCCTGAAGGCAGTCTGGTTTTGCTGTTATCCCAGAACATGACAGGAGTAAAAGAGAAGAGGGAAAACTCTGCCAAAGTTGCATCATGGACAAAGCAAAAGCTGGCTCCTCTACCAGGTTTGAAAGACCTGATAAACAGAGCTGATAGATGGTCTCCAGTTGTTCCTCACCCTTATGAAAATCCCTTTCCCTCTCTTGTCTGTCAGTCCCTATCCCATTCCCTGCCTCTTTCAGAGCTGGTGAGTCACTGTGCTCTTCACAGAAGGTTTAGTTCTTTGGCAGACACCACCACTCACTCACAAGAGGTTTCTCAGGCAAGAGCATCATCTCATCAGCCTGTTTGCCTCTCTTCCCCTTTCATCTGTTGTTTGCTTTCCATTCATACACAGAGAACTCAGCCCTTGCCAGACCATTTGCATGTTTTGTAAGAGATGACGCTGATGCAAATGTCAGGAAGTGCATGCTGTCTATTATTTGTGCAACACATTTTGCTACCTCCAGGTTATTTACCTTGTATTTAGCTCTTCCCTATTCAGACCTTGGCCCATAAATAAACTCAAAGAGAAAATCTAAGTTTAAGGCCTGCAGGTGTGCCTGTGAATGGCTGGGGCAGAAGAAAGGGCTGAGCTGGCCTGGTTCTTTTTTTGCCACCAGCCCATTACGGCATTTTGGACAAACCCCTCTGTCCCCATGAGGTGGTGGAGGAGAAGTGTGTTTGTACAGCTGCACGGACAGTGAAGAGCTGTCCTCTGCTTTCATCAGGAAAGCACTTGTTCCACAGTGCAAGAGATTTTCCTGCCTCTTGGTGAAGGATTCCCTTGGTGAAGGATTCCCTCTCACGGTGCTACTGCAGGAGGCAGACAAACGCACTTCAGCACCTTTGTAGACTTGAGTGTCCATCGGAAAGGACAGCAGCAGTTTCCAGAAAGAATTCAGAGATATCCTTACATTACAGGTCAAGTTCACAGCTGAGGCTGAGGATGCTGCTGGAACCTGTTATGGAAAAAAACAGCACAGCTCCAGTGCTCTAGTGAAAGCTGAGCAAACAGGAAAAATCTGAATGGACAGGTAAATCCCCATTTAAAGATTATATATTCAAAGCCCAGTTATTGTTAATTACATTTATTGGTCGTATATCAGCCCTTATTAAACCATCTTTAAATGGGATTACAATGTGCAGTATGGCTGAACTGAATGGGGAAAATGCAGTTTTGGCCTGGAATACCCACTAGCAGAGAACCCTGTAAGTCATCAAACAAAATAAGACTTGCAATCCCATATCACATCACTGAAATCACAGAAGCCCACAGTGAGTGGTCTACAAACCAACTTGTCAAAGATCTTCACTGAAGAAATCTACAAATAAGTTGCAAGTTTGGTAAATTTACTGCTGATCATCTCAAGCATCTTTGTCAATGAAGACAAAAGTATGTAAGCAGATTGAAAGAGAAAATTCCCAACACCAGTCTGAAAACTAAATGAGTGCATGTCAATTAGTCACAAGGTTTTGGTGACAGTGCAGGAGAAAATTATCAAATTGGGGAAAAAAGTAACAAACCTTGTGCTACAGGTCCAGTAGCAATGGACTTAATTGTTAATTAAAAATTAATGCCTTAAAATTAATTTGCAGTGTAATTTTCAGTTCTCACTGATTATCTTCCATTTCTGCTTAGCTACATGAGGGCCCACAGTTACTAATACCTGGATTTAAAGACCTGCTTTCCTTCAAGAAGAGCTCCATCAGTCCCATTGCTACAGTGGGAACTTAATCTTCTTCACCATAAACTTGGTCCATCCTTCAACACAAAAAAATCCCACAAACCAAACCAAACCAAAGAGAAACCCCAAACAACAAAAACAACAACAACAACAAAACCCACAAAAATAACCAACCAAACAACCAACAAACAAACAAAACCCCAAAAACCACCGAACCAAAAAAAAACCCAAAACCAAAAAAAATCTCAAGGTATAAAATGAGGAGCTGCCATGACCTACAAAGCAAGGAATGGCCTTAAGATCATCCATCTTAACCCAAGAATAACTTTTCTGTGGGAGAGCATGAAATACAATTTTATCTCCCAAACCAAGTGAGTATGCCAAGATATTCAGTAATGTAGTCCAGAGGGATTTTTGCAGACTGAATGCTAAACTCAATTTTCAGCTTCTTTAACTGTTTTTTTCTGAGCACATATTGACTTTGACTGCTATAGAGTACCACCCTGATGATAATAATGATTTATATTGAATTTTTGCCAAAAAATGCAATGCAATCATCTTAAAACACTTCATAGATCCAGCAAAGTGATATGCAAGCCACGTGCAAGGACCACATTGCATCATCCACCAGGACACAGCAAGCATCTCTGTGATGATGGAGGGCAACTGTTTGAAAAATGCACACTAACATTACCCAACAGCTCAGAAAAGGAAGTGAAAATTTAATGATTGCATCTAATTGAAACTGCAGGAAGAATTTTGAGCAACAGGATTCAATTACTCAAGCTGGAACTTAATCAGAAGCTAAACAGAATGTGCTACCTGCTACACAAGCATTCCAAATTTGGGCTGACTTAAAATACAAAATATCAAGGATAACCTCACAAACTTAATGGGAGCTATGATTTTCTTTTCTTTTTTTTTTTTTCTTCCTTTTTTATTTTCTATTAAGCCCACACTACCCCACAAAGATATGAGGGTATGTACTACAGAAATGTTTGAGGAGTCAGGAAAATTTTGTTGATTGATGCCAAAGCCTTTCTGGTGATGGGTGAAGCTGAGAAGGGTGCCTGGCTGATGGAGGACAGAGATGAACAAATTCAGCCAGGAAATGGAATTTTAATGACAAGAAACCACACAGTGATGAGCCTCTGTTATATGTGAACCTATAAACTCTCCTTGGCTGAACATCCAACCCTTCACAACCTCTGGCTACTCCCAAGAGAGAACCTCAGTGCTAAAAATAGAGGCATGACGTTTTTGTGGAAGAGAGTTCCTCCAGGCTGGGAGAATGCAGTCCACAACCTGGAGAAGGAGTGTCTATCAGATTGTTGTGCAACACACATTTTTTTCCTGGGAAATCCTGACAGGAGGTTGTTAAGCCATTCAGGTGTAAAATAAGCAAGGTGGGTTCAGCTGAGACAGCTCATCCACAGCAGCCAAAGGTCAGGAAGGACATTTCTGTGCAGGCTGTACTCAGAGTCAGGTATGAGAGCTGAGGACTCAAGAGTTCACAGCGGGCTGGGAGGATAAATTACTCCTATTTTTTAAAAACCTGAGCCTTCAGCATCTTCAGCAGAAGTTTATGGAGCTGGTTGATTGTGGCCTCTGATCAAGACTACACAGCCCAGCACTGGGGGAGGAAAGAGAGTCAAGGGAAAATGGAAACATCAGATATCTTGCACAGGCATTAACACGGAGTACATTTAAGCTGCAGAAGTCTTTTCCATTTATAGGAGGAATTTGTTTGAAGGTTTTAACAACAGTTTCTCACAAAGTATTTACTAAAGCACTAGGGCCAAGGACACTTCTTATCACATCACGAGTGGCCTCCCATAATACCTTTACCTTGCTATAACTGACTGGTAACCACTCCTTTGCAGTATTACAAGCTGCTGCAGCTCCTGCCTTGTCCTGCAGTCACCAGTTGTGCCTGGCTGGCTGCAGTTGCTTGCAGGTCAGGCTGCTGCAGACAGGCAGCAAATGAGAAAATACCAATGGTTTTATTGACAGAGCACCACATCTAGCTCCAGAGCAGAGGGCTCACCCTGTCCCACGTGCTGTCGAGCTGTGGTCAGTCAGTTATCTGCCCACAGCAGCAGGGTTGTGCAACAGGCACGGCTGCTCTGGCAGATGGGCCTCTCAGAAACCAAGTCACAAGTTTCATTTCCATTGCCCAAAGTGACGAGTCTTTCTCCTTTTCGACCAATTTCTCTTTCCTCCTCCCTGCTGGGGTTATCCCTTCTGAAGTCCAGAGAGTGATGGGGAGCTGATCTGCTGCTCCTCCTGAGGCCAGGCTCAGGAGGGTGAAGGGGACATTGGGATATGTAACCCTGCAGGCTTTCCTGCCCTGCCACCTCCTTTCTCCACGGGGATGCAGGAGATCCAAGGACAGCAGGGTTATTGCTTATCTACCCCACCCTTTCTGCTACAACCAAAGTGTTCTTCCAGCAAGGGAATGCCAGAGCAGGACCTGAAAAACAAAGAGCTCCATCCTCCCTTCTCCTTCACTCCTTCCCCAGTCTTTGAGGAATGACTGAGGGAATTGGGGGTGTTTATCCTGGAGAAAAGGAGACTCAGAGGTGACCTTATCGCTCTCTACACCTTCCCAAAAGGTGGTTGTAGTCAGGTGGGGGTTGGTCTCTTTCTCCAGGCAGCACTGACAGAACCAGAGGACACAGTCTCAAGCTGCACCAAGGGAAATACAGGTTGGGTGTCAGGAAAATATTTTTCACAGAAAGAGTGATCAAGTACTGGAGTGGCTGCCCGGGGAGGTGGTGGAGTCACAATCCCTGGATGTGTTTAAAAAAGGCCTGGATGTGGCACTGGATGCCATGATCTAGCTGAGGTGTTAGGGCTGGGTTGGACTTGATGATCTTGAAGGTCTCTTCCAACCCAGTAATTCTGTGATTCTGTGATTCTGTACACCACTATGGTGGCCCTGGGGATGTGCTGGGCGCCTTTGCCACCAGGCCTGGCTTGGGGCTGCAGCACCTCTGCTGCAGCCAGATCTGCTCAGAAGCAGATATGTGGGAAGTGCCTGTGCTGGGTGAGGTGGATGAGCAGGTCCCTCTGTGAGAGATGATGATATAGAATGTATGCAGCCCTGGCTTGGTTTGGTTCATCAGCTGGGGCATTTGTTTGGAGCCAAGACAATCCAAGCATGAGTTTTGTCCGGGTGGAATCTATCCCCCCCCCCGCCCCAGCCTCACCTTGAGGAACCCGCTGTTTTTGGGAGGAGCAGCCGTGGTGGTTTTCTCTCCTTGGCCCCTCAGCATCCTGCAGTTTACAGACTGTCCTCTGGCCACTGAGCAGCTGCTTCTTTCCTTGGCATTGTGAAATCTGCTCCTTGCCACAGGGAATAGTCAGTGCTGGAAGTGGACCTCTAGTGTGGAGCTGCTGGCTCTTGCAGACTTTTATCACAAACTTCATTATATCTGATATTTTGCTTAAAGGTCCAGTTCCTGTCAGCTGGTAGTTACAAAACAATATCAGAGGTGTTTTGGTTGGGTTGTTGTTTTGGTTTTTTTTAAATTTCAATATGAAATTATTCTTTTTTCTCTCAGTTGTGGAGAAAAGCCTGAAAACATGGCCCAGGGCTCCAGAACCAGACAAACAAATAGAACTTCATATTTATACTGTATTTGCATGTCATTTGTAAGACAGCCTCACCAGCATTTCAAGATTGGCAGCACCACAGAGTTTTCATCCGTGGCTGGGAAGCACAAAGGCCAACTCTCCAAAAAGATTACAGCCCCGGTGGTTTCTCAAGGTCATACTCTGCATGACCCGAACATGCTTACTAAATTACCCTGATTAGAAAAAGTTGGTAGTTTCTTGTTGGGTTTTTTTTTTTTTTGGGTTTTTTTNTGGGGGTTTTTTTGTGGGGTTTTTTTTTTTTTTGGTTAGTTGGGTTTGTTTTGTTTTGCTTTTTGTTTTTTGTTTTCCCCGATTCAAATGTGTGCTTGAAGAAGCATGTGGTTATGAGCAGGTCACTGTCCCTGGCTTGCTGGTCACCCCAGAAAAGCTCCATGCAGGCAGTGGTGCACACAGGGGAAGCCCACTCTCAGTTTCACAAACAGAATTGTCAGTTTCTAGCAGTGGGTCCTACCCATGCTCTGGTTTCCACCTGAGTTTGGACCACAAATCTGGCTTGACTCCCTGCAGGTGTACCTGTCCATGCCCTCACATGTTGCCATGTCACAGCAGCTGCTCTAAAAAGTCCCATTTCCCAAGCAGCAATGCAACCTGGAAATTTGAGGGAGACAGAAGAGGTAACACCACGTTTGTGCTACTGTCCCGGGCACAGAGAGCCCCGTTAGTGCTGGATATATTTATAAAGCCAGTGGTTGCCAAAATCTAAGGGTACAAATATTCAATGGAAATGAGCAGGTCTGCTCTCCAGCCTTGAGGATAATTGGCACCATTTAATCACATATATATTACTGGCTTCTCTTCAGATCCAAGCTGCTTGATGGTTGAGTTCTGCAGCCTGCATCAAGCCCAGAAATGGTTCAGAGTTCATCAGCTTGGGGCAGGGACAGCCATAGCAGCTTCACAGCATGGTAACAGAGCTCTTGTGTGAGGCCTGCCCTTCTTCCCTTTGCTTCCATAAATGTAGCCTGGAAAATATTCACACTGCCATGAGCAGGGCGTGCTGGTCCCTGCAGCCACATGCACCTCAGGGCACTCTGTGTTCAGCTGATTTTCATGGGGTAGATACACTCTTAGTTCTGGTCCACTTGGGTGCCCATGGACCTATTGGGAAGCTCTCCTTCCACACCCCTTCCTCAGGTTTCTTTCAAGAGAAACCCAGGACAAAACCATGGTGCCTTTCAGGGGACACAGGGGACAATCCTGCAGCGTGGCCAGGGTACCCACTCCAGAGAGGACAGGACAGCAAGCATTCCTGAAGAAATTAAGAGAGAGAGTTAGTACCCTGTTCTCCATGTCTCTGGCAGACTGTCTAAGAATCCATGGTTTAAATTTTAAATTTGTGGGTGGGACTGGATGACCTCAGAGGTCTTTTTCAACCTAGTTAACTCTGTGATTCTGTGATTTTAGTGAGGAAGAAGCCTTAAAGGACCTTTCTGTGGTGAGGGTACTCTCTTAGTGCAGAAATTCATCAGGGATATCCACCCATGGCAGGAATCAAGAGCAGGTGAGACAAACATCTTCAGGAATGGCACAGAGACCTAATCCTGCCACAACACTTAGAAAATGGTGTTACAGCACCCAGCTGTCGTGATCCACATCCAGCTGCTCCATGAGTCCTGTTGCAGTGAGGAATCTCTTTCTAGGAATCCACATCCTACAGAACATTAGCCAGAATGCCCTCCTGCCTTTGAAAGATCCAGATCTTCTGTGGGCATAAGGAGACAGCTTGGAGGGAAAAAAAAATCCATGGAAACAAAATCCTGCCCCTCCAGAGCCAAAACAGGGCTTTGCAATGCCACGTCACACAAGTATTCAACAATCAATTTGGTTTCTAAAGCTCTTGATCTTGCATGCCCCTAATGAGTTGGAGTCTAGGTGGGAGGTCTGAGAGCCACACTCTATTCAAAAGAGCAGAGAAAGCACATTAGTGACCATGTTCCAGCCCTGGTTTTAATAAAGCATCAGGTATACTGGAAAGAACTTCTTACCTGCCAAAAATACGCAGCAACTGCAAAACATTAAATACCTTTTATATATATTAAAAAAAAAAAAAATCAGCCTCCCCANGTGACCATGTTCCAGCCCTGGTTTTAATAAAGCATCAGGTATACTGGAAAGAACTTCTTACCTGCCAAAAATACGCAGCAACTGCAAAACATTAAATACCTTTTATATATATTAAAAAAAAAAAAATCAGCCTCCCCAGCTATAATCCATAAAGAGAAACAAGAATCTGAGTTGTTAAATAAGAAAGGGAAGGTTTGGACAAAAATAAACAATGACTGGCATTTGGGGAACTTCAGCTGCATCAGAAAAAGGAAAAAAAACCCTTCTCATTTGCTCTGGCTTCTAATTTTTTCCATATTTTTGTCATTAGCCATTATTAAAGCACTACTGTTCCAGAGCTGGGTGATGAAAGGCTGAGATATGATTCAGCCCCCTACGTTACATAAACAAACCCGGGTCGTTATGACATCCACTGAGATTTTATTTCTCTTTTTCCCCCTTCATTCTTTGGTGTCCTTCATGGTGCCACACTGCTGGCCGTGCTGTGGGAGCCCCTTCAGGTGCTCAGATGCAGTTTCAAGCCAGCTTTTGGGTTGATAACGTGACACAACGGGCCTGCAGCCAGAACAGCCCCTGGTCCAGCCTCCCCCTGAGCGGGCCACGGCCAAAGTGCAATTTAGCAACCATTTAAAGCAGGGTTTGAACAGCAAACCAGGAAGTGCCAGTTTAAAGTTAGCCCTGACCCATTAATCAGCACTGGAGACAATGACGCCGGTGTGACCGGATGGGCTGACTTATGATTAATTCAGATTTATCGGAGATATAACAAAAGGGTGTTCTGCTGGTTTAAAGAGCCTCTTTCCCTTTTCCTCTGGCAAAACCAAGACATTGTTTAGAAAGCCAGAGAGAACGCCATTCAAAAATTCTGAGGTCACTTCCAGAGATAAATTTAGTAGGGGGTATGACAAAACGAGGACCAAAAATTTGGTCTCTTCCACCATGGAAAAGTCTGGTATTTAGACACAAACCAAAGCCAGCTGAAATCAATAGGAGGGCAACCACTGAACTGAGGCTCATTTGGGACGTCCTGGTGGCTTTGGTGCTGGTTTTAGGGCACATAAGTCCCCTAGACCCTCCAAACATGTATATGTGAGTGTTAGCTCACAGGTCTGGTACTCCATAAAGCAGTCCCCACACAATGAGAAATGTGAAAAGTGAAAAAACCATATAAAATATGCCTCCAAAGCCACCAGGATATTTCATGTGACTGTAAGAGTGACATTTCCACCCTGATGGCTTCCGAGAGGAAGCAAACCACAGCAGCCTGGCATGAGGAGCCATGCAGGGATGGATGAAGGCATTCCTGCTAGTGGGACATACATTCAGTCTATTCCTGACATCCCTGAACACAAAATCAGACCAGCAATACTTCCTCTGAAAAAAGAGGTGTAGGTCACCATAGAAGTGGCAGCAGAAGCTCAACCATGTCACAATGAGGTGATATTGTGGTGCAAGAAATTATCTGCTCCTCTGACTTCAATTATTACATTTATTGTAATAATAACAAAAGAGGGGTAACACAGATAAAAATAAGTAAAAAAACCTCAGCTAATGCAACAACAGCATAAAAATGGTCATCTGGTTGCATGAAGTTTATATATATTTATATATATATATATGTAACCACATTAAGGGATTCACTATTCATTTTAATTGGGTGGCCTGCTTATGGTAGGAATGGTTGTTGGCAGTCTATAAGATAGCATCAAAAGTTGTTTAATTTCATGCCACTCTCAGTTTGTAGAAACAATCTTCTGCAGCCTTTTGACAGTTATTACTTCCAGGCCCTTGAACCGTTCTCAGAGCAACAACAACCAAAGAAGCCTAAAAGGCCTTGCTGACTGCAAAATGTTGGTGTCTGTTAAACCTGTGGTAGATTTTCTGGAGGCACTCAGTGCCAGAGTGAGTCCCCTTGTGCAGGGTCAGGAGGGAACAGCAAAATGCAGATAAGTCCCACCTCACCCAGGCTCTCCAGCCTGCAGAAAGGGATGTGGCTCTCAGACTGCCTTAGACTGTGGGTGGGCCACACTGCCCTCTGGAAGTGTCAAAATCTCTCCCTGGATGACAAATGGAGCAGAGCCCAGCACTGAGCTGTTCTTTGAAAAATCTGACTTTTGAGTTAGTTGAACTTGGAACAGCCCTTGCACGGTTCCTTTCCAGCATCAGCTCACAGTCTGTATTGACTTTCAGGCAGCAGACTCCTGACTTCTAAACAACATTTCACTCTTCCTCCTGAGGGCTCAATTCATCTCTTGTTGGCAGCAGTGATCCTCTCTGACTCTCTGGCAGCTGCCCCAATCACTGAGGGAACTGCAGAGGTTGCAGCAGCACCTAAGCAGTGACAACTTCCTGTGACCATCCTGTGGTATTGACTTTTCACCAAGAATTAAGCCAGTTCTAGATGGAAATACACTCCTCAGCCTTCATCCTTGCCCTTTCAGCATCAACATCAGCCTCTGCAAGACACACAGCCCCACTGTCCAGTTTGACCCATGCTGGTTTTGTTACCTTTTCACAACAGCCTTTGAAATTCTCACAGTTTTAGGCAGATGGAAGAACAGATGAGCTGCGGGGTTGTTTGAAGCATGTTAAGCGTTTGCCTGCTGACACAGCACAGCTGGATGCAGAAAAGTGATCAGAAGATGCAGGAAACAGCAAAACTTCAGTGTTTTCCACCAAACAGACCTATGCACGCAACAGCCAGGTGAAAAGCAGCTTGTGCTGGGTTTTGTTTGGACCCTGCTTTTCTGCCACAGTGATGCAGAACACCAGGCCAGCAGCACCCAAAGGGCAATTCCCTCTCTGGAAAACACTGAGGAAAAAACAGGCAGGGTCACCCAGGTACCCCAGAGCAGGGAATCCCAGTTTGCAGCTGGAAGACGTGCACAAATCCCCAAGTCTCCAGCTCTGCCCGGGCAGTGGAGGTTCTTCCATCTTGGTTCCAGTTCAATTTCTGCAGGTCCAGTCCTGACTGTGCCTTTGTTTCTCACACTTTCAGCAAGCCAGTGGTCACAGACCTGCACCTCAGGGGGAGTTTACAGGAGGAGTTTACAGAAGGAGTACAGCTCCAGTGGCCAGCAGTTCCTGGGAGACAGGAACCCCAAGTGGGATCCAGAGGAAGATGTCCCCACACCATCCCATCTCAGGGATGCCACGACCATGGCTTGATGCCATGACCTCACCTCTGTGTCTGGAGCTGCCTGGGCTCTGTCTGACCGGGGTTTTGTCCCTCCCTCCCCCCTTCTCTCCGCCTGCACAGACACGGGGCCGTGTCCTGGGCAGAACCTGCTCTCAAGGAGCTGCTCCCGCAAGGGTGGGCAGCGGCAGAGCCCCGGGACATCTGTTCTGCTTTTGCAAGCAGCCTGAAAACATCCGCAGCGTCCCAGCCGAAGCGGAGGAGACACAACCCCGAGGACAATGCGGGCTGGCTTGGTGGCGGCAGCTCTGTCTGGAGCGCTGGGGACACCCATATCCCAAATCCCTGCCCCGACGACACCCGATTCCAGGCGAAGTCACTGAGCTGGGTCTGCGCCTTTGTTATTCCAGTTGTAATAATATTCGCGTGGCAGGAGGGGTTTGGATCGGTCAATCAAAGGGTGAGGAGCGCTCCGATGTCCCCGGGGGATGCAGGGATGCTGCCCTGCCCTCCTGCAGCCCCCACCGGCCCCTCCCCACCCTGCATCCCGAAGTTCCTCTCCTTGGGAAGGGCTTGCCCAACACCGTTTGTTTTTTAAGGGAGTTGCTAGAAAACTCTCCTGCTATTTTCTTTTTTTTTTT
>VXAX01013983.1:394054-407730 GCA_013399835.1 Leptocoma aspasia
TAAAATAAAATAAAATAATAAAATGAAATAAAATAAAATAAAGGAAAAGAGGACTGGAGAGAGCTTTTCATCCTCTTTTAACACATTGTTTCTAGCACAGCTTTCGAAAAGAGACTTTTCCCTGAGTTTCATGTGCTTGCTGCAGGAAAGAGGGTGCAGGGGCTTGCTTGGCTTCAGGTGTAAGGCAGCATAACAGGGCTTTGCCCTGGGGTTTTGTACGGGATAATATCACTTGCCTCCTGAGAAGAAGAGGCTGGAAGAGCACTGTATTCCCTCTTTAGAGTCTTCTCTCCAAATCTCAAGTGTGGCTGAGTGTGACCCACATCTTGCCTGTTGAGTAAAAGTAATTAGATTTAAAGACCAGCCAGCAGAAATGGCAGACTCTGTTTTTGGTTCTTTCACAAATCACAGCTGTCAGAAACCTTAAAAGGTGTTTGGTTTTTTTCCTACTTCTTAAGCTTGTTTTCACGCTGCACACTAGCTGCAAACTTTCCAAAGTGTGACAC
The DNA here is from genome assembly GCA_013399835.1 of Leptocoma aspasia. Lineage (NCBI taxonomy): Eukaryota > Metazoa > Chordata > Aves > Passeriformes > Nectariniidae > Leptocoma > Leptocoma aspasia. The sequence goes on from VXAX01013983.1 coordinate 394,561, forward strand.
TGGACAGTGCAGCAGCACTGGGAAGAGTGTGGCATTGCCAGGACAGCAGCATTTTCTTTAAAACTGTTCTGACCACCAAAGCAGCCAGAACTTCAGCAGCAGCACTTCAGCTTTCTTTTTTCCATCTGCACCAAGGACACTGCAGGTGAGAAGCAGAAAAAGCCATGGTTTGGTCACTCCTGCAGTTTGGAGGAGAACCTCCTCACCTGCATCAGCACATGTCACCTCTCCTTCAGTCAGGGTTGTGAAGAGACAGAAAAGGACCAAGGGTACACTTCACTCTTAGTGTCACCCTCGTTGGGGCTAAACAGGACAGTGGCAGTGATCCCAGCAGCTCACATTTGCCCTCAGGGGGCTGAAGTCTTTGGGAAGCCTCTGAATTTCCATGAGGTGGTTTCTTCTAATAAGAAAACAGGAAGCCCCATAGCTCCTTGCTGGACTGCTGAGTGGCCTCCAGCTCTGTGGAGGGAAATCAGCTGTAAACCTTGATGAGGAGTGGAGATTGATCCTGAGGTTATTTCTGCTGCAATGCTCTGTTAAATGTTAGCTAGAGTATAAAAAAAATCACTGTATTTGGTTTACCTTGCAGTCTCCTGTTCCACAATCTGTAGGACCCAATGTAATAAGAATGCATTTTAGGGAAGTTGTGACAATTGCTGGGCATAAACTTAAGCATACTTTATTGCTTATGCAATCCTGTGTGTTTATTTCAAGGAATTAAGAGCAAGGGGGGAATGGAGTTTAAAGGCATTTGTGAGGGATTTCACCTGCCTGGACTTTCTGTTTGTTTTTCCAAGTGCTTATGGTTTTACTGTGTCATGTTCTAGGTTCATTCTTTCAAGCTGAGTGAAACACTGGAACTAGACAGAAAATCAGACAAATAAGAGGAATGGCCCGAGCCTCTGATTTCAGTCTCATCAGTAGCCTTCCATGTAGATACTCTTATAATCATTCACATTTAACTAAACCGTATTTGAGAACCACTGAGACCAAATGGACTTCGACCTAATAAATTCTTTATTACACTGGAAAATATTGTCCTCACTTTATATAAATATGGAGCTGCACAGGAGGAAGAGCAAAGGCACAATCATCCACATTAAGTCCCTCCAGTTTCATTGGGAAAACAATTTTACACATCTGGATGTAAGTAGCAGAGCTGGGCTGTCACCCTGCCTTGATGTTTGTCACTTTGCTCCCCAGCACTGGAGGAGCATCTGCAAAGTCTCTTTCACATGACTAAGTACAAATCTGCTGGATGGAATGTAATCCCTTCCTTCCTTCCTTGTTGGCTTGCCTGGAGAGGAGAGGCAACTGCAACACCAACTGCTCCTGCACCAGGAGGAGGAGGAGGCTGAAATGTTCCTCAGCTGGGACGGGCCATGGGAGGCAGTTTGGTAATTCAGCCTGCTGAGTGCAGCCACCTGGATTTTTAGATGTCTGGCACCCACATCCTGAAGCAACTCCAAGCTTTTCTGGAAGCTGGCTAAACCTGTGGGTCTGTCCAGCCACATGGAGCACCACCTAGGTATACAGAGCTACCTAGGGGCTTTTAATCAGGACCACAGCCTTGTTTCCATCACTGGCTGGCTGCTCCCTGACATTTCAGGTACTGCTATCAGGGGAGCAGGACATGTGGCTGGGCAAATCTCCATCTCCTTGACTTCTCCAGCAGGAGCAGCAAGTTTGGCCATGTAAAACCAACTCATCAGTCCACCAGGACCACTGTCAGCCTCCTCTGGTGCTGGCAGGCATTCCCTGGTGGATTTTCCTCCTGTCAGTTAAGGTGTCATCAACCTCCCTTTTTGCTGCTAAGTGGTTGACAGGAGCTGCACAAAGTGTGGCATACAAGCCCACAACTCCCAGTTTTCCCTTCCTGGGGAAGGGATTGCCCCAGCAGATTTGGCAGATGGCATCCACCTGCACCAAGGCCCTCCCAGCTGAACTGCACAGGGAGATTGGGGTTTGGAGGCACCCAACTCTTGCACCACGGGCACATTTCCATCTCTCGGAGTTGGCATAACCCACCTGCCATGCTATCAGGCCATGGAGACACTTGTCATTTAAAAACTTCACCCTGGGCTGCCACAGCCCTGCAAAAGAGGATGGCAGGCAGGGATCTGTGTGTTTGGGTGCTGTCATGCAGCCAAACCTTCCCTGCAGCAAACACAACTCAGCAAGTTCCACATGCTTTGGAGTTTTAGAACTAAAGTTTAATACAAACTTAATTAGCCCCAGATTTTTAACAGTAGTAAGAGGTTATAAAGTCTTAAAAAGACCTAATTCTCATTGACCATTTCCCACTGATATGTTTTCCAGTTGGTGCTCCCATCACACCTTTACTAAATGGATAAGAACTCCAAAGCCCTCAACAACTGAGGCCATTCCTCATTTCCTTTCTTTTCTTTCACATGTAGCTTGCCATGCTGTTATAATTAAATTTCAAAGCTCAAGTCCCTGCACTTGTTTTGTTTTTCTGGCATTGTTTTCCACCCAGTAGCCAGCACAGCTTACCACAAACCAAAGTCACCCACCTGGAGGTTAACAGGCCTCTTCCCATCTTCCCAGCAGGTGTCCTGCTCTGCTGCTGAAAGATAAAACTCAGTGTTGTGTCATGTGAACTTGGCTAACAGGGCATTTCTTTTTACCCTGATTCTCTGTTTACCCAGATATAGTACATATCAGGATACCTGGCTTCTCTGCATCTCACCAATTATGTGGCCTAGGCTGCAACACTCAGCTTCTGTGATTTGTCTTTGGCCATGCTTGCGGTCATCTCCAGGCTGCAGACTCTGTGGAAAGGGTTTCTCTCATGGTCTCTCTCCCTCTGGGTGTGCACACTAGCACAAGAGAGCCAAATCCCATGGAGGACCTCCTGTTGCCAGAGCCAGTCATGATGGTTTGGAGACAAGGTCAGCTGCCCAGCAGGAAGCACGCTTTGTTAGAGAGTGAAGGAACCTCTGCTTCCCCTCAGCCTCTTTTAAGGAAGTTTCATCTTGGATAAGCCAGGTTTGTTTTTTTATTGACACCACCGTGATTTTTCCCTCTTTGGCTTCCCTCATGCTTTGGGGCAAAGCCCAGCCTCCTCAGCACCTTACCTTTGGAGAAATATATGTTCTTTGGCACTTGCTGTGCTAAGTCTTCCATAAAACTTTCCATCTGAATGCAGGCTGAAACACATCTAGACATTTCAGTGTTTCCCCCAAAGGTGCCAATCAAGCAAACTCCCATTCCTTGCACATCCATGTCCTATAAGGAACTGCCTTCAACCACTGTAAATAAAACAAAGGTATGATCTTCAGCTGATCTCAGTTACTGGAGCTCCATTGAATTGAGCAGCCCTGGGATAATTTACACCAGATGAGCATCTGCCCTCAACATATGTTACATTATGGTCCAACAGGATGGTCTCAGTTTGCCCTGGGGGAGGAGCTGCTGGAGTGGAGAGTTAGGTTTGCTCATGTCTAGGAGCGACGGGCTGCAAAATCCCCGAGAGTGAGGAGATAAATAGGGAAAAGAAGGCATTTGGTTATTAGGCGTTCTTATTTCCAGTGATTAGGGTGGGAAAGAGCAGACTGTGTGGGAAACAGGCGTCCCTACACCCATTTTTGGCAGCTTTTGATTGGCCCCTGACCAGACATTTATTAAAACAGCCTCATAAGTTGTGGTCTCACTAAAGAACAATACAAAACCAACCAAATGTTAATGTATTCAATCTGTTCCTGCTGAGATTTCTGCCTCCCCGCCTCCCTGATTACTAGAGAAGGCGAGATGGGGGGAAGGCGTGGAGAAAGAAAGAAGAGGGGGAAGAAAAAGAAAAAGGAGCATTTGTATTCCCAGCCTCAGCTGACAGATCTGCCGTAGCCTCCTGGAGTTTTTGTAATTAGAACAAAGGGTCCTCGGTACAGGAACTGTAATTGGTTTTGAGTGTTCATACATTTTAACTCAGCCCAGGTTAGGCATCCAAGCAAACTCAAAGCACAGACACAGCTGGAGCCCTAGGAGGAGAACTCCAAGGGAGGATAAAGGGCCTTTAAAAGAAGGTAGTGGATCGCATCTGACACCAGGAACCAAAACCTACTCCAGACTGTTTTCCTCAGGAATCCAGAAGAAAAACCATGCTGCAAACACTTGTCAGCCAGAGGTCTAGGGTAATCTGAACTTCAGTGACAGGAGCGGGGAGCAGGGAGGGAACAAATATTTTGGCAAACAAAAACCCCAGGGCGGGATATGTGACAGGGCTTCTGGATGCTGATGGGGAGGTGGGAGGGATTTAAAACTGCCACTCTTGCCAAAATTTATGAGGGCAGTGCATCCCAAGCCTGCTGCCAGGACAGGTTCTGTGATTCAGCTTCTCCAGGAGCCTGAACCTGCTCCAGACAGGTGGCTCTGCAGAGGTAACTCAGAGGGGTCACAACCTTCCCTCCATGTCCACACACCCAGACAGGCCACTGTCCTCATCCTTGTCCCTCAGAGACCCCCTCCAGACAAAACTGTGCCCAGGCATTGTCTGGAGAGGGCTGGCTGGCAGAGAGCCCGTGCTGTGCCAGGGCATGTGCTGGCAATTAAAGAGCAAAGAAGATCATGACAAGTGCTCGGGCCCATGCTGGGGCTCTGCTGGGTTTTACCAGCATGGGCAGATGCAGCAGCACCAGCTGCAAAGCAGCACTTCCATGGGAAAAGGATGAGGCTGAGAACACACAGGGAGAAGAATGCATTTGCAGCCAGTGTCTCTGGTAACAGTCTGGAGCTCTTTTCTCTAAGGTTAACGTTCGCTTGCTCGAGAAAAACAATGTTGCTGGGGCTCTGCAGGCGAGATGTGGTTGTGGTGGGTCAGCCGGATCCACAAACAACAGTCCCTTTTTGGGTGGGATTTTTACATCTGTTCTTCCCTGCCCTGAAACCGATTTCACTGGGACAAAGCTCAGACAACACTGTGTTCTTTCAGAAAAAGTCTTCCAGCACTTCTCAGCTCCAGTGGCAGCAATGAAGTCTTTGCATGGAGTGATGAAGAGTGTGCAGGATAAGGGCTCACCTCCATTTTGTTATCAATAACTACTCTTTTTTGGGTTGTGGAGGGTTTTTTAAAGTTTTTTTTGTTTGGTTGTTTTGGTTTTTTTTTTTAATTTTGATATTACTGAAAAGTTTCTGTAAACAAATCCACGTGGTGGAATTGGAAGCTGGGCTGAAGGCAGGAGTGGTGTCTGTGATCAAAGTCATGTAGCTCTGGAGAGGGGTGCTGAGGGCTCCGCTACCTTTCCGTTTGGAAAACTTTCCCTGTTCAATCACCCACACTCATTTTTTATGCCAAATCTCAGTGGGTGATAGGAACTTCCAAATTCATAGTGGCTTATTTAGTAAGAGGGTCTAATATTGAAAAATTGAGCGCATCAACAATTTCACTCCTGCCTGTAATCCCTTAGGGCGAGGTGAAAGTGGACAAAAGGAAGCAATTGGAGCAAACTCCTTTGGTAGTTCGTTCACTTCTCCCTTAATCCCTTGTGTACCTGATTCAGGGACTTTTTCAGCCTGAAGAAATGGTGGGGTTTTTTTTGGTCGTTGAGGAGACAGCACCTAGAAATAAATGTCAGATTCTTACCACTGCAGTTGGCCTTTTCTCATCAGATCCCACAGCCCAGCCCTCCATGAGAACAGCTCATGTCAGGCATGCAGAAACAGCTGTGATTATCCATTGGAATGCCCCATCCCACCTCTTCAGCTGAAGCCATGGGCTGGAAGCACCTTGTTATCTTGTATGATCAGGTGCAAACTGGCAGCAAACACACTGACTCTGTAAAGTGGCCTGGAATGCTGTAGGAAGGCAGAGCAAGAGGGAGCCACAGAATTCCTAGAAACAACACTGCACTTGCTAGGACTGCTGATGGAGGCTGAAGGAGAGCACTGGGAAGCAGCATTTCCAGTGAGGAGGCTTATTTTGCCACAGGCTGGTGGCCACACTGTCCATGTCACTTTACACTCTTCTGCATGCAGCCTAATCTCAGCCTGAAACTTCTACCTGCTTCCAGGTGGGCAGTGGCAGGCAGCCTCTCACATAAAAGGCAAGATTTAGGAGGGCCAGGCAAGCTGTCAGTTGGTCACCACACCTGAGGCATTTTAGAGAAGGCCCCACCGCTGGAGGAGTTTTAGATCTTTTTGACAGTTTTTCACTGCTACAATTCTACAAGGTGGTGGGGAGGGTGATGTGAATCCAATAATCTGGGGGCTTCATCCTAGGAAAGCACCAGTTTGGGCTGTGGTTGCGAATATAAAACAAGGCAAGAAGAGCTTTGGGTTTTTCCCAGTCTTACATTTCCATTTTCCATCCGTTTTACTCTCTCCCTCCTTAGAAGAGGGCATTTCAGGCTTTTTCCAGCATCCTACAAGGTTTTGCTCGGCGGCAGCAGCAGCAGGAAAGAGTTTTCACTGTTTGCATTCAAGGCACAACAGGGTGCCCCAAACTGTGCAGCTGTAATAGGCCACACCAGCCACTCCAGCTGTGGAGGTCTTCTCGTGTGACCTGTGGAAGCATCTGACTGCAGACCACAGCTTCAGAATTTTCGGGACCACGTTTGCTGAATTCAACCATTTCAACCAGTGTCTGCACCTCAGATGAATTTCTGAGTTATCAAGAACCAACAGATTGTTTCTCAGAAAATTGTTTTCTTCAGACTCCTCTCTTTGTTTGCCCAAGGGTATTGGCCCCTCTTGAAGAACGGACGTATAATTAGAAATTAATGTCTATTCGCTTTGATGGATTTTGCCTCTTTTCTGAATCCTGAATTATCCACAAAGCTGTTACAAATAGAATAGAATGTATTTGTTCATCAAAAAAAAAAAAAAAAAAAAATTCACCCGTTTCTTCAGGGATTAATTCTCAGTTTTTTTCCTGAGTGGCTTGTTGCAAATAGTCATAAATTCTACTATGCTGGGTTCCAACCCCGGAGTGATCTTTGTCTGGACTTCAATGGGGCTTTGCATGGGGGGGGCCTGGCCACACAGATCTCATTGCAGGATTGGGCAATGGTTAGTTACATAAGTCATATGATGTTGTTTCTGTCCTCTGACTGGCTGGCTTATGTAACTACAGAACAATAGCATGCATTTGAATATAAAGGCAAAAAATCGTGCCTCATTATTTGTTCTTCATGAGAGCCTATTCAAGGGCTGGATTCTGCTGTCTGTGCAAGCTAGAAAGATTTTTTTTTTTTTTTTTTGACAGTCTACTGGTTTGTGGAGGACATCTGGACATCTGGAGTAGGTGCCAAAACCAGACCTACTCGGATCCTCTCTGTGGGTTCATCTGAGGACTATTTGCAAACCCTGGGCTCACATATTCTCCCCAGTAGAAGCTGGAAAAGAGCAAAACCCAAAGAGAACAGCTCATGAAGCCAGGCCATTCAGTGACCTGAGCACTTGACTGCAATGCAACTGCACTGGTTCACACCTTATAAATGTCTGGCCATCAAGTTTAATGTTTCTCTTATTCAATTTTAGAGGAATAAAAAGGCTTAAAACCATGTCCAGGGATAAAGGTGCACAGCGAAGGGCAAAACATTAACTTAATGTCTGTGTGCTTAAACATATTTCCCCCACTTTTCATATTTGCTAAAATCTCAGTGTGATTTCTATTCAGAGAGGGAAAAAAGGAATTCACAACTTTTGTTTTCACTTGATGTCTTATTTTTGTTCATCTGGACAACTCATCTCCAGAAGATTTTATCACAGTCTCCTGGAGATTGTATCACAAGTTTTCAGTTCTAGTCTTGTTTTGATTTTTTGGTTTTTTTTTCTCCTAAGGTCCTACTTCTTCAAGTCATGTGATTACACAAACATTCCCTATTTCCAATGTTTTAGAAGTAAGTTTCTAGTTGGCATTGTTGCAGAGAAAAGACTGAAAACATAAACCCTCAAGGCTGAGAAAAAGAACACACAATTTACCATTTTTTTCTAAACCTCATGATTTCTCAGTCTTATGTTTTTGAGGATAATCTGAGTAATAAGCTTTAAAAGCCAAGGGCTGACAATATTAAAGCAGAATCAGGAGGACACCACTGCTTAAGCTCATACAGCATGACCTAATAATCTTCCAGACTCTTGGGAGATGTCCCCATGCAGCAGACAGGTACTTTTCCTAAGTCTTTTGTGACAATATAAAACCATTATAACCTAATCAAAGTGATTTTGCTCCTTAAACCTGTCAAATTTTAGCAAAAGTACACAAACTTCAACAGCTCAGAAAGCACAGCTGCAGTCCACAGTGTAAATACCTGTTCTTGTCCCTGGCAGTCGCCAACGTAAACATGGGTTTTGGAGGGGACATTGAACACATCTACCCAAAATTCAAGAGTTCACAGATGATGCTCTCATGCCATCCTTGAGCCCCTTTGGATATGCTTTACAAATAATTCCCATCCCAGCGAGTTCCTAAGTTTTCAGTTTCTAACCTGAACTCACACAGGTGTTTGCAGCAGGTTACACCTTTCAATGTGCAGCACAGACATGGGAGTGTGGTCCTTTATCTCCTTAAATTTTAGCACTCTCATAGAACTTGGAATTGCCAAGAACTTGCTTTTTATCTTATTTTATTTGGATGCCACTAACAGAGAGCTACTCAAGCCATTCTGCTGGCAGCAGAAAGGGCAGTTCTGCTAGAAGCTTCCTCATGGCTTGAAGGGAGCTGGCACCAGCCAGGGTCAGAGTGAACTGTGTGCATTGTGGTGGCAGGATTTCCAGGGATAAATATAAACAGGGCCATTCCTGGAAACTCCAAAGGCTGCTAGAAGCCAGGACAGGGAGCAAGAACATCTCAGAGGTGACCCGCCCACTCCTTTGAGGATTTCTCCTGTGTGGCTGCTCCCAAAAACAGCACAGCTCACCCTGGCATATGAGAAGAAAGCCTTTTCCAGGTGCCACAGGACCACCATGGCCACCAGCCGGTGTGCTGTTGAGTTTCAGGACAACATGGCCATGTACATAGGTGAAGAATCAGCAAACAGCATTTCTTCACTGCTCAGACCTGCAACCAAGCCTTTGCACCTCTACCAGCTGCCCTGTCCCAGCTGGCACACGTGCCCTCCCAAGCAAATGAGAGGCAAAGCATGTCACCTGAAACCTTTCATTGCCACCGAGGTCATTTTGTGGGGATCTCTGCTGACACCCTGAACTCCATGAAGCCACTGTAAGTTACCAAGCCAAAGTGCCAGGGGCAGTGCAAGAGATGCACAGACAGCACCGTTTAAAGGACAATATTGTGTGTTTATGGGACTGCGGGGAGTGTTGGTGGCAGGGGAGTTGGTTAGTGCATCATTTCTGGACACTTGTGAGACTCTCTGCAGAAAAAGGAATGACTTTCCCCCACCTGAATGCTATTTTAATAACTTTGAAATGTCTTCCTTAGATGTCTCATCATTATTCCCATAGTTAGAAGCTGATTAATGGCACACCCCTCAAACACATATCTGGGCACACGTACAAAGACTTTTTAATACTCCCTAACAATGGCCAACAGCTGGCCACAAAACCAGATGATCCTCCACCCTTGTAAACTCATGCTCGCCAACAATAAAAACCCTTCTGGCTACTAAAAAGCCTGGTGGAACAGATGAATCTTGTTATGGACTGGATTTTATAAATAAAAATTAAAAAGAGGCAAACATTTTAGCATATGCATTCATGGGCTGAAAACAGACATAGTTTTTACATTCTGGGAGGGTCAACTGCTAAAGTCTGATTTTCAGTGCTAAACTTCATCTTCCAAAGACGTCTTTAAATACATTGCTGGGTTGGGTTGTTGAGGGGGGGATGGTTTTGGCTGATTTTTTTTTTCCTGTTTTAGAATTTTGCTGCAGACACAGTGCAGCACTTCCTCTCTCCTTTGGGGCAGGAGTTTCATGCCGGTGCCAGCTGCAGACAGAAATCTTGGGAATGGCCTGAAAGGCTCTGCTCTCCAGGCCCTGCCACAGCACCACAGGCAGGCAGTCTGAGCACATCAGCCCAGTCCTACACTCTGCCCACACCCTACAGAAGGTCTGTGCTTGCTGCACCTTGGAACCCAAGGAGAGGAGCAGCAACCAACCTATTTGAGGATAAGCAAAATCGTCAAAAAAAAAGATATGAAGGAGAAAAAAAAAAAAACCAAACCAACTTAAACCTCTAAAGAAGCCCTTTTTTGTTTGTTGTTAACAACTATTTAATGTCAGGGCTAATTCATAAGTTTAATAAAATCAGGCTTTGTTGAAGATTCAACACCTTCAATTATGGCATTAAGGACTCACAGTAATTGCTCCTCAGACCTTCCAAAAATCCTTCAACAAAGTGTGTGTGTATGTGTGTGTGTGTGAGAAGGGGGAGGACAGCCTTCAGTCTAAATCTAATGTCTTAAAGATTATTTATTCTTTTTTAAATAAACAAAGCAAGCAGAAAAGCCCTAATTCCAAGAATGATGACTACTATGGTGTCAGGCCCTCATTATACAACAAGAAGAAACAAATGAAAGAGACCAGCAAAATTCTCAGTTAAGTCACCTTAAATATGAGTCCTTTGTTAGTGGATTTTTCCAGGGATAAACCAGGAATTTTCATAGCCTAGGTATGCCCAAAACAAGATTTCTAGGAGTAAGGAAGCAAGGAAATTGACTGAAATCTTAGAAAATGCTTTTTTTTTTTTAGTGCCCTGGGCAGGATTTAGAGAAGTCAGCCTCTGCTTCATCAAGTCCTGACATAGCTGAGCCCAGCACCTCATTACACTGGAAAGGATCTTTATTGATACAGAAAATGGCTGATTATTTACATTCTTGATGACCACGCAGGAAGCTGATATGGTGAGGAGTGAAGACTGGGGAAAAAGACTTTGTTCCTGTGGAGAAGGCTTCGTTCTCCTCCAGGGACTAGTGAAGGAGTTTTTTAAGCAATAAAAAATGGACGGGAAATACTTCATCAGTGTTAAGGCACGAGTAAGATCAAGCAGAGCTGCATTCCTGCTTCCTGTCAAAACAAGGGGAATCTTGTCCTTTTTAACTGGAGAGACCAGGTTCGGATTCCTTTTCCCCCCTCAGTGCTCAATCCAGCCCTTGTAGTTCCTTGACAGATTAATTTACCTTCCCCTCAGCCAGGTAAGAGATTTCCGCAGTGCAGGAAGGGGATTCCTTCCCTGTGTTTATGGTGAGACAGGCGATGCCACGGCCTGTCTGAACATTTCAGCAAAGCCTGGCACACATCAGAGCAGCCCTGGGATCACTCTGAGCTACAGCAGGGACATTGCCAACCTCTGCCAAAGCCCACGGTCTCAGCAGCTCCAATTCTTATGTCAGAACACATCTGCTTCCTCCTGCAATATATTGCCATTCCCAAAGTTTAATTTAGTTTGGTGAAAGGTACCTTGGAACAAATTTTATACCACATGATACATCCTAGGGATGAAAACACGGTAGAGGTGGATAACCCAGGGTGCTTACAATACCTCATGAGTACTTAAAGCTGCCAACAAAGAGTTTTCAGTGAAACAGTTGCTTGGATTGTTTTGTTGTTTTGTTTGGGTTTTTTTCTTTTTCAGCAAGCAACACTATGCAACTGCATTGATGGGATTTTGTCCAGTGGGATTTTTTTTTTTCTGTCACTGACTTCTTTGTAATCCCAGGTACAGGCACTGACAAAACACCCATGCTGTGTTGAAGGTGGAGAAGTTTTAATGGTTCCATCCACAACTTTTGGTCTAGCACAAACCACACTGAGAGAGAAGCTTGCAAGAAAGAGCCAACCTGCCCCAGGCCCTCCAGAGAGCTCCTTTCCTGCCCGAGACAGGCCCCACATGCCCTGGAAGACAGGGGCAGGTTTTGGGGCCAGGGACAGAGGGAGGCTGCTTTTGACAGACGTCATGGAAAGCACGAGTTGGTTGACGAGGATTTAATGGATCCAGGGAAATCTCTTTCAGTTGAACACAGAATGACGCCTCCAGGGATTTGGTTTCACCCTCCAGCTCTGACAATGGTTCCACAGTGGCATTCAAAGTGCCTCCTCAGGGCAGCATCCTCCAGAATGCCCTCATCCCTACCTTCTGTGGAAATTTCTGGGAATTAGGCACCTCCATGATATTTAGATGATTACCCTTGTAGGTGTGATTCTCATGTAGTTCCAAACCTGCAAAATGGGGGTGGTGGTGCGTTGTTTGGCACTCTCATCATCCTCTTCATCCTTCAGGCAGATTTACCTCAGTTAGGGACTGGTTGCACTCTTGGTCTCTGATTTCCCAAAGAGAGGAGGAGGAGGAGGAGGAAGCCAGGGTAAAGCCTCACTGATGTGACCTCACGTGGGGTGGTTTCCAGCCAAGTCATGAAAACCAAAATAAAAAGTTAGCTGCACCTGCAAGTGCCTTTCAAGTTCAGCGCATGCTTGTTGGACTTTAGCATCATTTTAAATTAGCTGCTGATGCATTTTATTTACACTGAATTTAACTTAATGTGCTTGCTTGTTAACTTCCTGCTTATCTGGATACCACATAAGCATATGCCCAATCCAATTACAAAAAGAATGAGAAATACTGTGAATGCTACACATTTTAAGCAAGCATAATAAATTACCAGTGGTATGGCACGTACCTGTGCATGTGAGAGAGAAAAAGAAAAAAAACCCAAAAAAAAACCAACAAAAAAAACCCAAACAACAACAAAACCTTTAAAAACACCCCCAAACCGGCCCCCAACAAATACAGCTGAATTCCCCCAGCCATTTAATTAGAAATAACATCTCCCTTGCAAGACTCATACAGGCCTCCCAAGGTGAAACTCATCTCTAACAGCAACTGGAACGTCTTGCCACACTGAAAAAGGAAGAGCTCCATTACAGAGGAGTGGGAAGAAACGTGGAAATATTAGCAATAAGTAGGGTCCTGTGGAGTGTGCTGGGTATTGGACAGCTAGCTGAAAGGCAGCGCAAACTATAATAAGCAGCTGCAGCTCCCAGGTCTCCTGAAAGAAAGAAAAAAATTCACAAAATTCACAAATGTCACAATTTTCCACCACGTGTGTAAACTGTTTTGGATAGCAGTGAGGCAATGCTACTTGTATGAGATTGGGAGTGGTGGCTGTACGTGTCTCCAGTGAAAGGAAGAGGGTGAACTCAGAGGCCCAAGTGATTCCACTGCTAAATGAATCAGAACCTGAGGGAAGAGAAAAGG
>VXAX01013983.1:415764-440775 GCA_013399835.1 Leptocoma aspasia
AGGGAAGGGAAGGGAAGGGAAGGGAAGGGAAGGGAAGGGAAGGGAAGGGAAGGGAAAGGGTCCATCCCCCTGCAGATACGGGGGTTGGCTGCGGTGCTCCTGCTTTCCACAGCACCCCAGCTGCTGCTCTCCCACACACCTGCAGCTGGATACCCTGTGAGTCACCAGGCACCACAGAGCTGTCCCTGCCTACCTGTCCAGCACCTTCCTGGCCCAAATTCTAACACAGAAGCTGTTGTTGAACAACTGAATACCTGCAGTCGAGTGTTACCAGCTTTTGTTCAGTTGCATCTTTTGCAATGTTTAGAGCACAGATAAAGATTCAGGTGCTGCTTCCACTCACTGCATGTGCTGCTTCCCCATCATTCCTGCTCTGTCCCTCCACTCACTCATGACTGGTTGTAGCTGTCAGGGAGAAAATAAGGTGAGTGGATGCAGGCAAATAGAGAGAGAGAAGGTAAAGAAAGGAAAGGTAACACCCTGAAGACAGAAGTCTATGCGCCTGCTGCCAATCACAATAACAATAATGGCCATCAAACACAGACACATATTACTCTGCTGTCTCCTGCCTGGCTGCCCACACAGTCAGGACTTTAGTCCAGCACATCAGTTAGAGAGTCAAAGACATTGAACTTGGGACCTGTTTCTCTGATAAGGAGAAAGTGCGACAGCCTGACCAAGAGCTGGGAGCCTGTTAACTTTTACACACAGCAAGTAAGCCCAGCTTCATGCTGATATTTTAAAGATCTTTGCCCTTTAGCTTGAACAGGAAATCTTAAAATGGAAAATATGCAGCTTAAAGGAAGGGGCGAGGCTCACTTGAAATGTAAGAATGTACATAAGTATAGGAAATAACAGGTTGTTAAGAAACTACAGTTCAGTTGTTAAAAAAAAAAAAAAAACAAGGCCAAATATAGATTATATTTCCCCTCATTAGGGATAAGCAAATTTTTTTTTTTAAGATTTTGCCATGAGCTGAGGGAATTCTTTACATCTCCTGAAGCATTACCTAGTTTTGTTGGCCACCACAAGCAGAGTGGATGAAGAGATCCTTCCCCAAGCACAGGGAAAGCAGCAGGCGGGTAATGCTGGGAAATAAGTGAGGTAACCATCCCCTGCCAGAAGCATGGCAGATTCAGAGCTGTGTGGGCCGCCAGCCATGAGCACCTCAGGACAACTATGCCAGTTAGCTGAGCACAGCCAAGGCATGAGCTAAAGGACTTTGCTGATACAGCAAAAGAGTACCTACAGGTCACTCCAAGACCTTTTGAGGGATGAAAGTAGCGATTTTCAGATGCTCAAAGGCTTCCCCATTCAGGTTCCCTACAGCTGAGGCCAAGGTGCTTCTAGGTACAGCAGAGATTGAACTTTTGCTGCGTGCATGGCTCTGAGATTTGGTGCCTTGCTGATTTGGTAGCAGCAGAGCAAGCTGATCCTTTATCAGCAAGTGGATCAGGGCACCACTTTTCTTTCCAGGTCCTGCCCTGGCTTCCTAAGTCTGTTTTATACAGTCAGAGCTGCTTGTGTAAATCAATGACCACTCTCACACACAGAGATTTCCTCTGACCATCAGTGGCGTGGGATTCCAGTCCAAATGCCAGCCCAAAACATAAGCAGAGATCAGTCTACAATTTTCAGTCACTCAGCAGCTTTAATGCCACCGATCCACATGTGTCCCAGAGAGCATCGCTGATGTAAACTCACCTGCCCCACTTCCTTGCTTAGCAAACATTTACTTTCTTTATTATATGCCCAGTGCCAGATAGCAGGAGAAGGAGAAATTAAGTCAGTATTATTAACAGACTGCAGCCTTGCCCTTTAAGTCTAATTGGAGGGAGAGGATTACTGCCAAGGTATACAGTGCCCAAAAGCCAGCTGGGCCCACCCCAGCACATTGGCAGGACAGGACCAGGGGTGCCGTGGGGAGCTTCCTTCTCTAGTCCCCAGCAATGACACTGGACCTGCAGATGACTTCTCTGAGCTACTCAGCCTCTCTAAAATACCCCTGATGGATCAGCAGGGCACTGGTGCTGCTGCACAGACCCTTCTTTCCCTCACCCAGCAGCAATCAGCTGCAGGCTGGCAGGAGGAGTATCTGCCTAGGGATGCAAGTGGCTTCTCAGGTGCATGATGCCTCAGTTTCCCAGGTGTGCTGGGCCCCTCAGGAATCTCACTGTCTCCTCAGAAATGGTTCTTTCTCCTGTGTTTCCCCCCACCCTGCCCCAGATCAGATTACGCCCAGGAGCAAAGCTGGAGGTCCTCCCTGGAGGCACAGAGGTGTTAGGCTGAGTTGTGTCAGTGTGGGGACGTGGTACCTTAGTCCATCCCTCCAACCCATCACCCTGGGGGTAGAAAGAGCTTTGTGGACTCCCAGGCACTGTCCCAGGCTCTCTCCAGGATACTGAAATTTCACAGCTTTATCATTTCCCAGGAAAATCCCTGGAGTTTGCACTGCACAAGGGCACACAGTTCTGACCTTTGAACAGGGCATGGAAACTGAAACAGGGATATGACTTTCACTGCATTTCCTTCAGCTTGTGATGTGATCTGACACTATTTCTAAGTGCTCAGTCCTAACGTAAGATCAGTTTTTCTCCTGCTCCATGACGGGCAGCAGTGTAACTCCAACGCTGTCCAGGAAATTACTTTCTTTGCCATGATTATGGCCAAGAAAAACCCCAGAACTGAAATGAGAGTGTTCTGAGAAGCAGCTAAGCAGAGCCAGCTGTGATGCCAAGGAAGCATGGGAAGATGCCTCCACTAAGGGCTGTCAGAGGAAAATCCTGGACCTGGTTTAAAACTCTCACCCTCTTTTACCAGGGAACAAAAATGGATGAAAATTCTGCAGGTTCGTCTTCCATAAGTTTTCCCAGTCTTTGGCTGTTATTCCTCCACTTGTTAAAAGAATTTGCACTGTAAGAGGTCTCAGGCACCCTGAGCAGCATCCTCAGGCTGGAGAAGAATGTCCTGTGTGGGAGCATTTAGTCCTGGCTGCAGCACTGGCGTTGGTTGCCCATCAGTCACAGCACCACATCCAAGGCTGCAGAGCATGGTTTGTGGTAACAGCTGCTTATGGTCGAGCCTCTCCAATACCTGCAAAGCTGAGATGTGTCAGCAGTGTTACTCCTTTGCCTGCCTAGTCCCAGATGGTATCTACACAGGGACATAAAATAAACAACAACAGCAGGAAAGTGGATGAGGTTCCAGTGCTGTTAGCCTCCCTCCCTCAGACTGGCACCAGAACTCTGAGGAGAAGCAGTAACAGAGCAGAGGCATCTAGCACAGGTTGCATGTCATTCACAAGATGAAGGTGGTTTTTGGCTGCAGGCAGGGATGACTGAAAACCTTCCAGTTACCTTGCAGTAACGTATGCTCTGCTAGCTTGCACCCAAGCAAAACTCAGCTTTTTGCCTGAAGCCAAGTACTCTTTGGCCCTATCAGGAAAAGCAACCAGCTTGCAGCATCAGTTCCTTAACAGTCCCCAGTGTTCTGTTTCATTTCACAGGCTGGACAGGACAGTAGCAGGGTGAAACCCAGAATAACAGGGCACTTAGAGATGTTTGCTCAGTGGGAGAAGAAATTCCAAACTTCTCACTATGAAAACAGACTGCCTTGAGCAAAGCTTCTGCTACACCACAACACCTTGGGTGAAAATTAGAACTTTTTGTCTGCCTGCACACTGGATGACTTGCCCTCATGTTTCTTAGCTTAGTTACAATCCTCATCCCTTAACAAAAAAAAATTTCTTTTTACCTGGATATTTCTTTAAAGTGTTTTCATGAAAGGAGTTTCACAACAAAGTTCATTCACATGCATCTTCTAGCAAGCTTAAGCCAAAGAGCTTGTTGAACATACAGCAAAGTCATGAAACAGGTGAGTTTGTCAACTTTGAGGGGAAAAAAAAAAAAAAGAAAAAAAGTCTGGTAGCAATTTCCCAAAAGCAAATCTTTATTTTAAATTTAACTCTCTGGTGGCAGGATGTATCTGTTAGTTGCCCAGAAGGCCAGTCCATGATTCCACAGCCATCAGTACCAGGTAACCACTACCACAAAGTCAGCCTGGATCAGCCTTGATTGTGCCCAGTCACACCTCTATTTATAGGGCTAACACACCCAGAAAACAGAAAATACAACCCCAGCTTGGATGTTTGTGACACCAGGTGCAGTGGGAAAGACCGTGCCTTAAAGCTTTGCCTACAACTTTAACTCCCCAGCCTTTCCTGACAGATCTGAGCAGCAGGAAGGTTTGTGCTGGATCAACACGTCATGTTGTGCAGCCTCAGCACTTTTGAACTGGTACTGGGAAACTGAAAGAGCTGAATTTGCTGCATCAAAACTCTGCCTTGGAGCTGATCTTATTAATTTGGCAGAAAGTGGGTTTTCCATAATTACATTTCTCTGTCTTGGAGGAATCACAGAATCACACAGTGGGTAAGGCTGGAAGGGACTACAGGAGACAAATGTCTTATTATTCCTCCCCTTGCAGATACCCTGTGTCACAGGCGGTAGCTGACTCTTCCTTCTGCTTGTGTAACTCATTTTTTCAGCTGATTTAGTCCAATAGAATGGATTGTCTTTCACCACACTCTTACCTCATTTACGTCTTAGACCTGCCAGCTATAATCCAACAGTTAATTCTTTTGAAAGAGCAACACAACCAGACCTGTGCTTTTGCTGTGAAACATCTTAATATAAAAGCAGCCCAGTGTGTTTGAGTGTTGCCTATCATTGCACTGAGCCCTTTCTGGTTAGAGGCATGGCACAGTTGCCCAGGAATGACCAAGTTCATCTCTCACTCCTTGGCAGCTGTGTGCTTATTTTTATAAAATGACTTACAAGCAGGAGTCTGCCTATGTTTTGAGTTGCCTTGTGATCTACACCAGAACAGAACAGGAGGGAGCTGTTTTCCTGCCACCTCCTCCAATTTGCACCAGTTTGCCCTAGCTGAAAGGTGAGGCAAGAGCTGATTTTGCTTTCTTTAACTTCTAGCTTCTTGTTAGAGTTTTACTGCAACTCCTAAAAACTGACTAATTTTAACAGCTTCTTTTGAACCACATCACTGAATGTTTCTGCTTACTGTAATGAGCCTTTTCATCTCTGGCAGTGACTAAGGTTACCAAAGACCAGTGTTATATCTTGTTTTTCAGACTGAAAATGCCAGGACTAATTTTCCTTTTTTTTTCCCCATGTAAATGAAAAAGGAGCATCCACTTGTCACGGGCAGAGACAGCACAGCCCAGGAGCAGCCAGCAGCTGAGACCATGCCAGTGCCCTGACATGCAGAAACACCAGGGAAAATTGCAGCAAGGCATCCACACTTCTACCTGTGGCAATGAGACCTTCTTGGATGAGAAAAGACAAGCTGGAGGAGGGTAAGTCAGGTCACCCACATCTGCTCACACCCAGCACAGGTGCTGTGCTCCAAGCCATGCCTGGGCTCCCATCTCCACTGTGTCTGAGGAATAATGAAATTTATCCAGCTCTTGTCCCATCACCTTGATCATCATCAGTGTTCTGAGGCTATCAGCTGTGAGCATTGCACGTGGACAGTGAGAGAAGCCGTAACAGAAGGAGGGTCTGGGGAGACTGCACTAGACCCAGCTGCTCCCACATCCCAGCCAGGACTGGCAGTGTTTGGAGCAGTCCCATCCTCTTGCAAACTCACTGTTTCTACACACAAGAGGTTTCAGCAACCTCTCTATCTGCGTGCTTTTCTGAAAGAGGCTGGGAAGTCTTTCCCTTCAGATGAAGGAGTAGGACTCCATGAACAGTAGCGTTCCCAGACAGCTGCAGCCTGACCTCCATTTCTCAGGGGACAGAACTGCCTGTTATTTATTCAGACATTTTGTTCCCAGCTTTTATTGCTCTGTTTTATTTGGTAGGCGAGGTCAGAGCCTTTGTAATATAGGAACAGCATCGCCAAGATTTCTCTCCAAAGAACAAGCGCTATGTGCAGAATTATCAAATATGTTATGGAAAAACATAAGGAAAAGAATGCTGTGTTTTTCACCTGGACACTGATTTCAACCATGGGGAGATGAATAAAACTGGAAGTGGACGGCGAAAAAAAGTTTGTACTTTTCAATCTTGTTCCCTATTTTTTACGGCATAAAAAGTGATGTTATTTTGGTGGTAAATCACTGGTCCCTAGGCTGTGTGTGGACTAGTATCAATCTGCAGTTTCTCACAGATTAAAAGCACATAGAACAATCTGAATCAAAAGCCATCAATATTGTTTACATAAGAAGTTAGGCTCTAGAAGAGCTGCTCAATTTTAAGTCACTTAACCGGCTTCAACTCACACAACTCCCCCGCTGGTAAGCAAATTTGTATCTCTTTTGTCTTCTTTTATCTAACTGGTTTGGCCCAAGGAAGCAAATACATTGATTGAAGTCAAAGAGAAAGAATGAAGACAAAGAAAGAAAAAGAAAAAGAAAAAGAAAAAGAAAAAGAAAAAGACCCTCTCTCATTAACTCCATGAAGTTTTCTTTTCTCACAGCCTTTAGCATGTTTGCAACTGGAATCTGACCTAGAACAGTACAGTCCTCACATTTTGACCCAACCTAAGGTGACACACGTGACACCTCATTAACATTTCTGTTTCACTGTTTTCCTCTAGTACCAAGATAAAGTGGCACCAAACTCTGTCGTGTTCCTGTTTTATGGTGAGACAATAAATCACTAGTGAGTCTTTATTACAAGATTAATCAATCACTTACATTCTTGCAGAACTCCAGAAATTAATGTATTATTGATTACCACGTTTTAAAACCACTTACACTTCCTTCTCTTGATAATATAACTTTAGTATACAGAGTAACCTACATTCCATTTATGGTACGAGCTGCTCTGCGAATTTACAAACTACCTAATGTTTTGGAAATGCAAAAGGTGATTCATAAATTAAGATCACAGGGACAAGAGTTGAAATACAGCACTGCAAGTAAGATGTCAAGACATTCTAGCTAATGAAATTTCTTTTGTTTCTGAGGGGAGGGAAGTTTCAGAAACAATAGTCCTTCTTGCCTCAAAGACAGGCCATTCTCTATGAAACACTATAGCTGTGCCATATTCAAGAACAGCCCTGCAGTAGCAAATTATTTTATTCACAACAGAAGAAGAAAACAAGTTTTACAAAGCATTTTGCATTGGAAGCCTCTGTTTTAACTCATCTTCAAAGAAAATTGACAGCATTTCTGGTCTTTCATACTGACTCAGCAGGCTGTGAATGCTACCCACCGAGCTCAGAGGTACAGGTTTTCACTGCTGTGAGACTTCCCAAGTTTTGTGTAAGGAAAAGCTGCAGGAACAGGCTTGCAATGCAGTTCTTCCATAATTTCATATATTCAAAATGACATGCTGTCCTTGGCAACCATTCAGCATTTGACTTCAGCTGTGAGCCTTCAGCAATAAACCAGCAGCACTGAGGTGACCTGAGGACACATCAGCTGCTTTTACTTTGACTCCAAGGTATGACCCAAAGCTCAACTGCCCTCATCCTATTCACTGGGTTGAATTTCACACATCTGTGCTCTGGGCACAGGTGGAAAAAGAGCTTCTGCCACAACCCCAGAGGCCACACAAGCCTGAATTAATCAGCCAGGATAACATTTGCTCAGGGATTGCCCTGGCCTTGCTGGGGTTCCATAAGGTCTGCAGGGTCCCAGTGCTCCAGCCTGTCAAGGATCCCTTCCCTGCAGTGCTGACCACACCACTCAGCTCAGTGCCATCACCAGCCCTGATCCCACTGTCCATTTTGCAGCACCAAAGCAGTGCCAGCCCCAACACCAATCCCTAAGAAACCACTCCCCACCGTAATGCAGTGTCAGGACAGGAACAAGAAACTCATGGAGAATTTCAGTGTGTGTTCTCCTCTGCTCCATGTAAGAAATAATTATGTTTCCAAAAAGTTGTTGGCGGTACTTGCTGTGTTAAAAGTGTCAAATAATGTGGAATTTCCCACAAAGAGGTTGCCCTAAGAAAGCTTAAATGCCAGAGTTTGGGACAGAGGATGACGTTTTGCACAATAATAGATGAATAAGGCCTTTTTTAAACAGCATTTAGCAGGGGAGCACTAAAGGATCACAGTCCAGCAGTATCCTTTCCTCTCCAGCCACTCAAAATGAAAAGAGAAGTGTGAATATCAGAAAGGCTTTTAGCTACACCAGTCCCAGCCATGACTACAAAGGGCAAATAATGCTCAGCCCTATTTCTGTTTGAGCCTTGTGATGCAGACATGGAACTGCCATGGAACTGTGCAGCTCAGTTAATGGGTTTTGCCTCCTCTGCCCATGAACCATGTCATTTTGTAGGATGAAGAGTGCGTGGGCCAGGTCTTACATTTTGGCATTATATTTTGGCACCTAATAGTCCTAATGGTTTCTCCCTGGTAAATACTCAGTTAGCTGACCTAATGAATATTCTTCAGCGGGGACAAGGAATTATTCCTTATTCAAAGTCATTTTGGCAAGTACTATGGTCTCTTCATCTGCAACAAAGGAAACAAGAAGTGGATCAGACCCAGGATCCACCTAGACCCGTTTGTCATTTCTGAGAACAGGCAGTGCACACACCTAGAGAGAAAGAAAACAGCAAGCAGACCTTTTAAATATCCTTCCTGAAAGCTTGGCAAAGCTGTACTTTCAAAACATACCTTCAAGGCTGCTGCTTGGTGGGTGTAAAAATCACCAGGAAAAAAAAATAAGAAAAGAAAAAATGTGGTTTTTAATTTCTGTAAGAATTGCATCTAGACCAGGTACAGAATGTAGAGGCTTTCTAGGACAAGCAGCAGTGTGTGCAGAAAATGTCAGCAGACAAACCAACAGCTAGCCAGGAATTTAGCAGTGATTTACTGGTGTTAACTAACTTGCCCACGTGCAGGCAGTGCCTGTCACGGAGGTACCTCAGCGTGTGTGAGAGGGCTCTGTGTGTGGTAAGTAATGAGCTGGTGCTGGTTTCTGTGCAGCAGGGAGTTTACCTCCAGGCCATTGGTGAGCTAATGAAGGAGTTCCCTTGCTGCCCAGCTGCCAAAAAGAAAGGAGGGAATGCGAAGGCAAGGACAAGGCAGGCAACAAGAGGCCCAGCCCCCTCGGGAGGTCTGCGAGTGGAACACATTTTGCACAATCATAGAAAAAAAAAAAATGCTTTTTCACAGATGGGAAGCCCAGGGCCACCCTGACTGGGGGACATCCCTCAGTCTAGACCAGCCTCTCCACAAAAGGTCACCTACACAAGCTGCCTGGGAATAGGCACCTGGGGGCATCCACTGGTCCTGCATATATTTTCTCATGGTCTTTTACCTGCAAGGGAAAAGCAACTTTGAGCTCTTCCTCGCTGTAAAGACTCCAGCTGAGAAAGTTGCCTGGACCTGCACCATCAGCCTTCTTCCCTGAAATCCCTCCTATTGTCTGAAAAAGCAGATTTGGCTTGGCTCAAGGAAAGGTCCTTCATCTTATCCAAACAATGCATTACAATCTTCCTGGCAAATGCCAGGCATGCACCAAAGCAAGAGGAAACAAATCCTCACTTGTTCTTCTCATGGTGGCTGGATTTTTTACCATGGTCAGCAGGATGGGGACATCATCATGCTCAGGACACGTGCACAAAGGATGGTGACACTTCAGGAGCAGCACAGGCCTGTCCCTGACACCAAGGCATGTGCCATTGCACCTCCTAACATCCATCCCTTTGGCATCCTCCCACGGGGAAGTGGGATTCTGTTCCTCAGGAAGGTGGGAAACCAAGGATCAGCGTAAGAGCAACAGGGTTTCTCCTTTTCTAGCTGGACTCTGAAAGCCAGCCTGTGTCCAGCTGTGGTGGATCAGTTTGCCCAAAGAGGAGTTCCCAGGAAATGCCCTCAAGCAAGTCCTTGTGCAGATGAACCGGGCTGTGTGACACAGGAGATCCTGACAGGGCTTTGCTCAGAAATCTGAGAGAAAACCACAGGTGATCTGACTGATTCCACATGGATACAATAAATGGATATATAACCATCCATGCTGCTAAGCAATGTCACTGCTACTGCATCTCTGAGCCAATCAGACACAGAGGGCTGAAGAAAATAAAAGATGCTACATCTTGAAGAAATAAACTTAATTAATTTCCTGCATCAAAACCCAATGTCTATTGAAAGAATTTCAGCCCTGTTATCGTGTTCAGCAGCAGTAACAAGCTTTTGACAGTTCATGTCCCGTTCTTGCCTGGCTGCTTCTTGTTAAGCAAATCCAGAAATCCAGGTCCTCATCAGGCACTGCCATAACTCTATAGGACTTAGAGGCCTCCAGACACCATCCCGAAAAAGAGAGTTCTGAAGTGGTTTCCTCCTGAGGCATCTACAGAAACTAATGCCAAAAAGCTCCCCAGTTTTGTTGGTGTTTTTTTCTAGAGGTATCTGAAGTGGGTTTTTTTTTAGATGAATTGGGGTACTGTGAGGATTCCTCCGTGGAGTTAGAGCTGGCTTCCAGAGCGATATACACAATGAAGATCATGACTCATAAGGTAAATGCACAGCAATGTCCATCCCCAGCAACTCCAGAATGACAGCAGAGAGAAAGTATCTCAGCAAGGACAACATGGGTGTGCCTGAGAAGGGGACACTGTCTCAGACATGAATCCCACTTCTAAATAAAAAGGGTCCTGGACACAACACCATCATTTTCCTAAGCAAAGAAAACTTTGGATACTGGAATTAAGCAGCAAGCTGAACCCCCAGCTGTCTCTTGCAGCAAGTTATCCCATGCAAGAGGAACATGTCACTGCTGGGAACAAGGTGGAAGGAGAGGAAAAAGCTGCTGGAGACTGTAGGAGGGTCTGTGTCATCTCCTCTGCTTCTCTTGTGTAGCTCTTGCCACGGCAGTGCTTGGGGGCTCGAACAAGAATGATGCTCCATGCCATATAAAAATGTACAAAAAGAAAGGTTATGGCTTTGGGCAGCTTGAAGTCACTAGTGGTGAGCTGGGTTGGGATAGAGACACATGGAGAAGTCAAGTGTGTTGCCACATGGCCAGTGGCAGGACAAGGACCTTCCCAGGGTTTCCCAGTGACTGGTGAGGAGTGTAGAACAGACTTGTGTGCTTGCCCTTTTGACCAAATGGAGTGGAAAAACCCCACATTCCCAGCCAGGAAAATGCCATTTCTGTTCTGTAGCTGAAATGTTTTGGGGCTGTCAGCTTAGTTTCCCTGCCTAGTCCCACCTCAGGCCCCTCCAGCTGTCTCCTCCAGCCTGAGCACCCCACCAATCCCCAGCCAAATGTGCCCTGGCATCCCAGCTTTCCCACAGCAGAGGATCCCTTGGAAAACCACCAAGCCACCTGAAAATCCACTTTTACACAGCAGCCAGTGCTAGGCTCGACTGCAATCTGGGGCTTGGAAAACATGGCTTTACTTGTTTTAATTAAAACCAACTCCCTCCACCCAGACTTGCCTCTCTGTCACTCTCACTTTCTCTCCCCAGCCCTCTGACGCATTTCAGCAGACATGTCATCAGACTCTGGTTCAAGGGAGGGGAGCAGCCATCTAATGCAGCCTCTTGCATCAGTATCCCACCCTTCTCAGGGGAACTGGGATGATGGCTTGGCAAGCAGGAGGGAGGCTGCCGTGTGAGAGAAGGAATACGCTTATATGTCGGCACGTTTGTGCTTTGGTGGGAAAGTAGAGGATCCATAAATGCAAAGCCCCATCTCCATCTCCTGTTCCTGGACCAGGCTCCCCAGGCACCAGTGGGTACTGCTCTAAAGGCTGGGGCAGGGATGAGACAACATCCTCCTTCCTGGTAACATCACCAACCACAGCCAACTCTCCGTGTGAAAACTTAACGGGAATCTCTAAGGATGCCATAAACCGCACCGCTCACAGAACAAATCTAAGTGCGTGAGGATTTTAAAATTGGAAGCAGAAACATATGTTTCCCCATCCTAAATGCATATAACTTCCAGTCTGCCTGAGTCCCTGTGCCTCCTCTGCTCATCACGCTGGCTCCACACTTCCAGGAAAGGCTTGTCAGTTCCCAGAGACCCAGAGGGTACCTGGCTGTGTGAACATGGATGTTCAGGCCTAGACCCTTGCTGGGAAATCAAGGGAGCTTGGTACTGTCTTCCGATGATGATCCAAGCATTTAAATCTGTATTTGGTGCTCCTGCCTGGCATCTCATGGGTGCTCAGCCTTAGAAAAACCTTGTTGTTTATTTAGCTTTCTAACTGTGTCTTTAAGACCTAATTTTAGAGTCCTACTTCTGAAAATGTATCTTGCCAACCTCACCACATGTAACTAAACATGTATTTTGACATCCACCTCCTACTCAAGAATTTAATTTCAAAACATCGCTGTTTTATTTAAAGGCGTGGGGAAATAGCAATTTTTAGGCTACCCATTAATTATCAGAGTCATTAGTAAGGATTTAATCATTATAACAAATAATCCGAAGATGTATATGTCTAATTAAGTGTATGTGCCTAACAATTTCCAGGGAATGACACATGCATGTGCCTTGCAAGTTAAGTATATCTGTACATCTCATTGAAGCTCAACCTAAGAGTTTAACTGGGGCCAAACTTGTTGCAAGGCCAAACTGGCCCAGGACCAGAGACTCCAGTGTAATAAATGAACGACCTCACCCAAGTTTCTTCCTCAAAAGAGTTCTGGGTTTCCATTTTTACCTTAACATGGCATGCAGATATTTGCTGTTGGTCAGGGCTAATTCTATCCTGGAACAAAATACTTGCTGTAATTATTGCATGGTGCCATCTTCTCCACTAAATTCATTTTAAGCTGTTGCTACATCCCCACAAATTAAACAAGATATGGGTTGGACTGTAATGGGGTGATCTTCCAGCCTGAGTAAGGCTCAGACTCAGTGCACCACAAGCATCCTTACAATCCCTTGCCTGTTTTGCCCAGCTGCCATGTATTTTGAGGCAAAAGATACATTTCTGGATGTGTGACCACCACACAGCATTGCAGGACCTTGCCTTCAGCAGAAGGTTTTGGATGCCACCTCTGCACTGATGGCATATTTCACATTTTACCTCTTTTTCTCTCACTCAAGGCTTTTGTGAGGGCTCAGAAAACCGCTCCTGGTCCAGGAATCATTTTGCCCCAAAAGGGTTCAAGTGATTCAGTGAAGTTCCAAGCCTTTTGAAGCTTAGTCACCACTAGACATAATAAACCATCACAACATAACTCATGCAGAGCAGACTGTGTGTCACTGCTCTGTGGCAGGAGCACACACGGGCTTTTGCCAAGTGTGCAATGGTATCTGGATGTCTGTGACAGCCAAGAGCAAGCAGACCAGCCAGACCTCTTCACTGGCACCAGGAGGGCAAGTTCACTCATCAGCAAGTTTGTGCTGCCTGATAAATATCCCAGACAAGGACTGGGCACACCAAAACACCAGGTAACTGGCATCCTTTCAGGTGAAGTGTGTGAGTGCCATGTCTCTGCTGGCAGAGCTTCCACAGAGACACTCCCTTCTGCAAGCCAGACCATCTCTGCTGTGCTGCTGGCTATTTGGGCATAGATATATATCCTGAATCTGCTATATTTCTGCCTGGATTTCAGGCTCCCTGTCTGGCACAGTGCTGCCTGGCCCAGGTACAGATGCTGTACAGAGGCTTTTTTCCTCACCACAGCACAGAAATGCAGGTATCTGTGACAAAGAGCAATTTCCTAAAATACTTCAGTGCTGCCCCTGGAAAGTTTGTGAACAGAAACGGAGATGCTGCCCCAAGAATCTGGGGAGAAAAGCAGACTCATCCTGCAGCAATGCTGCCCAGTGCCACGCAGCTCCAGCAGCTCAGGATCAGGTGCCTCAGGGCAGCACCGTGCACAAGGCTGAAAATTCTTCTTGAGATCTTCCCACTGCAGAGGCACACAGCCTACTGCACAACCAAGGGGAAAGACCTCTGGCTTCCTTTCAGGTGATCTTGCACAATCAGCCCTGCCACAGAAGGGGAACAAAAGGGAAACCACCCCTCCTGAATTTTGGCAGGATGAGAAGTTGTTCCTCCAGCACTTGCTCTGGGTATGTGTAATTCAGAACATAGCTCGAAGCTACTTTGCTCTTTCCCTCTCTGCCTCCAGGACCCAGGATTTCCTCTCCTGCATGTCTGGGGTCCTCAGCTGTGCTTGGAGGGCAGCAGGAAAGAAAGATGCTGGCAATGGGGGTGAGGGTGGTGCTTGCAATGTGACGGTCCCTCTGGCTTCATGCAAAGCTCACCAAAGGACATTCCATGAAGACTGGATGTGATTTTTTCATTTGCTTTAGTGGGAAATTTAGGAAGTAGCCCAAGTGGATGTGTTCTTGCAGCACAGAAGCTTGATCATCTGCTCGACTGGTCAAAACTGATGCACAGCAAGCAAGACTTCCAATCTGAAATCTCAGTTTGTGGAAAACAAAGAGTGTAAAGAATGAAGGAGAATTTAGGTAAAGAAGTGTCAAAAGAAACAGGACAGCTGGAAGTAGGATCTGTCACTTGCAGAGTCATTCAAAAACCCCAGCTAACCTTTTATTCAGGATGAGGAAGGCAGACTTCAACTACCTATTGCTGGAACTCAGGCCATGCCTTCGGACAGCTTTAGCAGCAGCTCTGGTATTCTACTTCTAAGTATTGTAGGAAATACTAGATAGAGCACTGCAACACAAAAACTAAGCCTATGTAATCCATGGCAAAAGAAGCCACTTTTTTTTTTTTATTGAACCCCTTCAAGGGTTCAGTCAAACCAAGGCATGCTGCCTCTGATGTCACAGCACTGGTCCAGCTGGGAGTGCAGAGCCTCTCCCATTCCTTGATCAATCCACTGCTGTACCTCTGTTTCTCTTCTTTTAACAGAAGGATCACTGTCTAGAGCAGGAGACTTGGTCATCTGTAGTCCTCTCACTCCAGCAGATGCACAGGGCTGCAGTAAACACGACAAATAATAACTGAATTTAAGTCTGGAAATGAATGCCATGACGACAATAAGCATGACATTGCAGAAATATTATTCGTGTGCCTGGCAGATAATTGCAGACGTGCACCAGTCTGGGAGCATTTTATTTGCTGGTGATAAGATAGCAGCCACAATAAAGTTAACTGTGTCTCCACTGGCTGTTTAAAGGAGAAGCAGGGGTTCTTTGACCTCTGGCATTCCAGACATCTCTCAAGATTATCAGAGCAGTCTTCTCCAGCCTTTAAACCTTTGCCTGATTCTGCCACACAAGGTGCAAATGTAAAGCTTAAGGATCCTTTCCCATATGAGGAAAGCAGTCTTCAACATCAAAATGTGTTTAGGAACATGACTTAAAGACACTCCTGACAGTGAGAATGTCCTTAAAGGTCTTCCTAAGAGGCTCCTCAGAAGTGACCTGTGGTTTGCCAACACATCACCGGAGGCACTGAAAACTAGATTTGAAAAGGGTTACAGCTAGATTTGAACATCTTGTCCATAAAAAAACAGGCTCAGCACAGATCTGTCCATGAAACAACACTGCCTATTTTATTTCATGGCTTTCCCTGTGGAGATAGGGTGAGCTGGACCAATACAAAGGTGGAGGGGAAAAAAAAACAATAAAAGGAGAAAATAGGAAAAATAGAACAAGAAAGAGAAACAAAACTAAAAAAAAATATATAATAGTAAGAGGTGAACGAGAAAGAATTAGGAAATGGTCAGGCACAGCCAAGGAAGTGTGTTGGCTCAGGAAAAGAAAACAGCTGAGCAAAGTGCATATGGTGCTGTGTCAGGAGGGGGAAAAAAAAAAGGCAGATAGGCTGGTCCCTGTTTCAGGAAATGAAAGAAAAATTGGGGAGATTTGTTTATGCTTCTTCCAGAAGCTGGACGAATTTATTGGCCATGGTTAATGAGCATCTCAGATGCCTCATGAGCCCTAAAGCAATTAATGCTTAAGCATCCGTTGAGGATCTGTTGCCTCTGTCCCAAAGGAATCAGTGCAGTGGAAAGTGTTTTTTTCACCCCACAGGGATTTCAGGAAGATAAATGCCTACCTGAATAATGCTCAGGTGGCTTGTACAGGTACTGAGTGACAGAGGGGACACATTACAAAGGGAAACTGCCACTGTAGTGGCAGGACTGAAAGGTAGTGACAGGAGAAGGAGTAATGGATACAAATTGAAAGAGTGCAAATCAAGGTGAGACATTAGGAAGAATTTTTTTACTCTGAGGGTGGTGAGACAGTGGCACAGGTTGCAGAGGTACTTTATGTTTGATAAAGAACTCCTGTTCTCTTGAAGACTATTTTCTTTTACAGGTAATATCCAGCTAGAGACTTTTATTTCTGATAGACTCAAAACTGACACAAAGAACAGCCTATCCAAGGTATTCTCATAAATTAGCAAGAACTTGCAAAGAGATTGCAGGGAGAAATCTAACACTCCAGCAGAACATATTTCTTATTCTTCTCTTGTAATAATCCTAGCAGGTTCTTCATTCAGAGCTGGTTTCTCCTCACTTCTGGGGTGCCCTGTGAACAAGGCAAGGACAGAGGACAACAGGACAGAGGACAACAGGACAGAGGATGGGCACAGAAGTATGAAGGTCATGCTTTTCTTTGAATCCCAGGTGCTGGTCCAGTCAAAACTGGCTGATTTTTGAGTGGGAAGCTTTCCTCAAGGAGACGCTGCTTTATGTTTTTCCTTTATTGTGTTCATCTGCTGAGGGACATATTCCCTCCTTCCTAGGACAGGCTTCAGCTCTCTGTGGCCATTCCAGACTCAAAAGACTTCTGTTTCAAGTTCAGTGAAAAATCATATTTTCTCCAGCTTTTCCTCCAATTCTTCATCTATCTCTCCTTATCTATCTCTCCTTCAAGCTTCCAGCTTCACGTGCCAGATGACTTAATGCAAGGAGAGTGTCCCTGGGGTGCTGACAGAAAATCATTCATACCAATAAGGTAAAACTTGCTCCCAAAAAGAGGTGATTCTGTCATAATCAGGCTTCACAACAAAACAGATGTGCTGTCCTAGTATCACCCCTCACGGGACTCACTGCACCTTTCTTTGAAGCATCCCTTTAAAGCTGCATGCTGAGAATGAGTGCTTTTGGCTACTTTTCTTTGCTGCACCTAAATTCCTTGATATTGAAGTGCCTTTACTCCTCATGTGGCTCCTCCTGTTTTGCAAGGATCCCACAGTCTCCACCTTAATTTTTCATCTACCTGACCTTAGATGATGACCCTTGCAGCCTGGGTTCCTCCTGAGGAATCAGTGAAAAGGATTAAGTATTTTCTGTACTGTCTGGAATTATCTGTCTCCCCTGCTGACAATGAGCCCACCCAAAAATCTGCCTCACCCAGAGCAAGAAGGTGCAAATCCCTGCCCTGCAAGTGCAGACCTAGTTTTGTAGTGCAGCTCTGGCTTTTCCCCTCAGCCAGACAAGGTTACACAGCCACAGGAGCCACTCCTTGCACTGCAGCTTGAGAAGCAGACTCAGTCTTTGCAGAGCTCCTGGGCAAAGACAGAGAAGCTTCCAAGCCCTATGTCAATTTTACACAAAAGACATTCTCAAATTAACCACACAGGAGCATTTAGTGACATCATTAATCTCAGCATCAAGTTTCTTGTGCCCATTGCTGTTGGCGGTAGATTTGCAATCCATATTCCTTACATGTACACATGGTCCTAAAGCTTCCCACCCTCACTCTGTGGTTATGCCTGAAGACATTTATTCCCTAAGTGTGTGCACGTTGACGAATCAAACAGCACAGAAATGCTCCCATCACCATGTTGTGCTCATGTATCACTGATCTAACTGTTCACAAATCTTGATATACCTGACAACCTCACACTTACATTTTCTTGGAGAAGAAATTGTTCTCAAACAGGCTTTAATAACTCACTCCTTGGGCTTAGTGCGGAGGGTCAGATTGAATTTAGAGACATGTGACTATCAGCAGAGAGGAAGAGAGCTTTTTCTGCTGTGATCTGCAATACTGAACACAAGAACCTTCAAAGGGTTTGGTCTGCATTTCAAACTTTGCTTATTGCAAGAAGCACATTCATTTCTCTACAGCAAAGCTAGCTCCAAGCCTACAATAAAGAGAGAGAAACATGAACTACACAAAGCTTCTGTGGAGAATCCAGAGCAAAGCTGCCTAAAAATCTGGAGTTGCTCAAAACAAGTACCTGAAACAAATTGTTAAAAATCAAAGCTCCAATAGGAAAGTTGGATCCCAGTCCAAACACCTCTGAAGTTCTGCAGCTCCTCAGCCCATGACGTGTTTGGGAGGGGATCATCTCTCGCAGGCTGTCAGCTATTGAAAACAGGACCTGAGCGTTTGTTCAGCTGTGCAGCTCCAAATTCAGACTGGCCATTATCCACCAACTGCACTGAGGCATGCTCACATCCTCTGTGTCCTGCAGGGCCTTTCCTGAATCAGGACCAACGAGCAGCTTAGACTTCAATAAGAAGAAGACATCAAATCTGTCTTGCAGATAATTATTTTTTTCCCCTTCTTTTGTCATCCCATGCCTTCCTAAAGCTAACAGAAAAACAGTTATATGTGCATATAAGCAGCCTGGAATCAGTGTTCTTCTGCTGGGTTCTTATGTTACATTCTTTTGTTCAATTTCCACTAGGACATTTTGTCCCCCAGGCTTCATCAGCCAGTCTATTACATCCACCCCCCTGCACCCCCGCCTCCCTCTGGTTGCATAACTTTAGCCAGGATGTTAAATTAACTCTCTTCCAGATGAGTTTGACATAATCTTATTTACTTCCATAGAGTATATGCCAGTATGCAAATACATTACTCAGCACTGTCGACTCTGCACTTTCACCAAACTATTACTCTTTGTTTTTTTAACGATGGTTCACTAGATACCAGACAGGGACATTGCTGTGCCAAACAGCAGGACACTCGTGTCTAGCAGGACAAACCCAGTAACACTAAAAACTGGCTGGCTGGCATTTGTGAAGGTTTATGGCTAAGGGAGGAAAACAACCCGTTTCCCACCTCAGCACTGCACTCCTGGTCCTTGAGGTTGTGCTTTTGCCTTGTGAAGGAAATCTCAACCAGCTCCTCCAGATCTCCAGGACATGGGACAGCCACAAAGGCGAAGCCACCCAGAGTGACTGCGCGTTTAGCGGTGACACTGCGTCCCTGTCTAAACAGCTCCCCGGCTCACAGGCACAACCCCAGCTGCCTCCTGGCTGTGTGGCAGGGCAAGAACAGCCTCACAACCCACTCCTTGTGCCTGTGCTTGCCATGAGAAGGAAAGCCAGGTGCAGAAGCCACAATAACAACTCCGTAACCAGGAGTTCCATATCCACATCCTGGGGTCAATGGACACGTGCTGCCCGTGGTGGTGAGGTCAGTCCTTAACAGCTCTGCTGCCCACACACACAGGCAGCCACACCAAGGGCAGATGTCCACAGGAAGGCAGAAACAGCATCAGGCATTTGTCTTTTGGCAGATGTAACCTCTGGGTGAAGCCTGTGTGAGCTGCGCTGTCAAAACCGCGGACTCGCAACTGATTCGTGTGTCTGCCTGAGACAAACACACAGCCACAACCAAGCTGAACTAGAAGAGTCAGCAAATCCCCTCACTTCTACCCACAGCCCTCTGCAGCAATCCTATTTCATGGGCAGTAAAGAAATCACAAAAAATGGTGGAGGAAGTTGGATCAGAGGAGACTTCCTGCAGTCTTGCTTGGTAGCTGCTGTGACCTACCATGGGCTTCCAAGACAAAAAACTGCTCTCGTGGCTACATTTTGCACATGATCAGAACACAGCTAAATGCACAAACGGGCACAAAAGGGCTTGAAAACGGTATTTCCAGACTGGAAAACAAAGGCACAGCAAGTACACAGGAGAAAGTGAGAAGCTCAGCTGAAATGCCAAAGCAGCAAATCATTTGAGTTGCCTTTCTTACTGCTGTGGTGGGTCTGGTCCTGCTGGGCTGCCTTGTCCTCTTGCTGATGGGGCTGATCTACACTCATGGGTTGCTGTCAAAGTTTTGGGGAAAAAACAGAGACATGAAGCAGAGGGCAGGTGTCCAGAGGCTGTTTTCAAGGCTCCCCAGGCTGAGGCAGGTCTCTGGCTATCCAAGGGGAAAAAAGGCTCGTGATGTCCTTGTTTCTTTTGCTAACCACACCTCACGTTGGAACCACCAACGTGTGTGCAGAAAAGAGGCTCTTTGATTCAGTAAGAAACACCACTCCAGCTGCCCAGTAAATACCCTCATTTTAATAGGGCTCTGGCCTTGCTAACCACATCCTACACCAGCCTATTTATGGCACAGTTAAAAATAGCACAGACCTGTCACACGGAATCAGTGTTTCTACTGCTTTTAATTGTTAACCAACTTGGAACTACTTTTTGAATACTTGCTGCATTTTTTCTTCAAGTGAGGGAAGTTAATTTTTTTTTCCTGCAGGCTCATTTCTTTCCCTCTGTTTCACGCCTGATTACATTTAGCATGGATGTTTCTGATATACTTACATGCCAAGAAAAAGTATTATTTTCTTTCATCCTTGAACAATCCAAACTCATATTTAATAACTGAAACTTGGCATGCTGATCCGTTCTCAATAAAGGCTACACATGTTTTGCCAGGGAAGTATATTTAAGTAGGGCTGAACTATCTGTTCCTGAAAAATTATCAGAATTGTATGATGTGTCCTCTTCACCAAGTAAAGGGCCTTCATCCTGCTAACAGCTTTTTTATGAATGACTTGAGAAGGTAAGATAAGTCAAACAAACAAAAAATATGGTCTTATGCTGTGCCAGTTATCGCAAATTGTTAGCCTGGGTTAAAGTAATACCAGTGACAAATACTTCATATGTAACTGCAGGACACTCAGAGATTGGGAAGGGAGTGGATCACTTTCTCTGAGACACCAAATATCCAGAACAAAGCCTTTGGGTTCATTGCTTTAAGAGAGCAAGAAGGGGAAAAAATTATGTAGCAAAAAGCTTGGGAAAGAAAAAGAGACAATCTCTTTGGCCAACTGCACTGCAATGGGCTAGAAATTCCATCTCAGCCTTCCAAGGTAACCCAGGACACAAGCTGTGGCTTTGGCTGCTGCTGAGCAGGACTTGCAGCCCCAGCCTGATCCCAGCACAGTGCCATCAGAAAATGTGCTGTATCCTTCTGGGGCACACAGCTGATACCACGGAGAGCTCTGGCAGGGTTGGGAGGCACCTCAGTTAGCAAGAGCTCCTTCTCAGAGGGAGGAATTGCCAGGCACAGGCACTTTGCAGGAAGCCACCCTGTGAAGCAAGCACACAGCCCAGCTCAGCCCTCTCTTCCTCCAACCTCATGACCTTCAACTCCACAGTTTTTTGCTTTTTGTCAAGATCACACACATGAACCAGGCTCTAACACCATCTACTAGTCAAGACTTAGAAATTGTACTCTAAAGCCCACTCAGGTTTCCTTGAAACTTAACGCCTCTAATGTAATTTATTTTACATGCACTACGAGTCTCTGATAAACATTAAGAAATTATGTAGGGACCATCACTGAAGTAATGTTTTTTCTCCCAGGTGTTTTACCAACTCACAGTCACTCTGGCAGGTGTGATTACAGGAAAGGTGTGGAAGGAAAGCACCACGAGCTTCAGTCTTTTTGAAGAGAATCTGTGAAACCAATCTCTGAAGTGAAGGAGGGAGAAATGTCAAAGAACAGGATTTCACAGGATTCCTGCAGAATGCAGGAATGGAAGAGCAACTGCCTTTTTTCACTGGCCTTTTCTCAGAAAAAAAAGAAAATAGCACCACCACTGAAGTCAGCCGCACCAGGCCTCACCATCTCTTACTAATCAGTTCAGCTTCACTGAATTCAGATTATCTCGGCCAAAGATCCACCAGGCAAACCAACATCACATTACTATCCCATGTCTTTTGCTCAATTCATTTCCTGTGGATTCCCTACATAGCTCCAAGAAAGTTAAAAAATAAATAAATAAACAAAACTAGGGCTGTGAGATAGACTATTGATAAGCCTGCACAAGAAAAAGGAAGCAGGACCTTCTTTACAAACCTTTTTTTTTTTTAGCTTTTCCCGGCTGGAATTTGGCAACTACCTGAGTATTTGCTGCCCTCCACAAGTGGCTCATTCCTGGAGTGAAATCATAGGTCTGTGCTTACTCCATTGGGTATTAACGTGGAGATGACTCTGACTCACAGGTTCAACACTGTGACTTGACTGCTGCATGACAGGCTGTTAATTTTCCTTTTCTCCAGAATTTCAGAAAGAAATACTCATTTGCATCACAGCTAATAGGTTCATCACTCTGTTTTACTCTACACTTAAAATTGCTCCAGGCAGTGCCATTCAATCACTTTCTTACAACAATAAAAGATTGCTTCTTTCCCTCACAATACTACACATAGCACAACATAATTCTGGGGCTAAAAATTATCCTCCATTCCCAAACAACACTATTAACTGAGCCCTTAAATTAAATACGAATATTTCAATATTTCATTCACAGTATTTAAATTTTCCGTGTGATACTTTGAACTACTGCTCCAGGTGCTCCAACACACTCTGGTCTTGACCTCTGTTAAACATCTGGCCATGGAATTAAATGTTTGTCCTGCAGGGTCATGCTTTCAGTGTGTCTGCAGAACACTGTGGGACACAAAAGCTGGGTAGGTGTCTTCCATACCTGCACAAACTGTGCAGAAGGTAGTCAGAGATGGCTGAGAGAGCCTCCTGTGAAATATTAGTGCTCAGGAGAGAAGTGAGCAGTCAGTAGTGATGAGCACACAGAGAGCAGGAGGAGGAGGATGGGCAGTGAAAAACTGCTGTGATGAACACCTGCAGCAGCCAGGGGCTCTCAGTACCAGCACCCAGGAATGGGGGGGAATGATGCAAAGGATGTAACACAGCAACAGAAGGAAACTGAGTCAGGAAAAGTTCAGAATCACTGTCTGGAGACATCTCTTTGTCATGTCCTCTCTTAGGTTACTGGACTATGAATTCAAGCAACCCACAGCTTTTGAGTCACTGTAAAGCAGACCAAAGAACTGGGATGGGGAGGGAGCTATTGTACCCTGATGCAAATTCTTTGTTCTGCAGCCTTATTGCATGTTTTTCCACCATAACCAAGAAGATAGCTGACTATGTACCAAGTAATCCAGGCTGCTCTTGAGAAATATCATGTGAAGCCACCTGAAACACATGTGGTTTGTCTCGATAGTTATCCTGTAAAATTTCTCCTGGCTTCCAAAAACTTGGGCACAGGTGGAGAGGTCACCACTCTTTTCCTAATTTCTGATGGCTGATAGTCAGGCCAGTCTTTTCTCAAAAGGAAATGTGAGAGAATTCAGTTAGCATTACTTGGCAGAGCACCCGTTGGGGTATGTGAGGCTCTGCCTGTCCCAAGGCTTCACCAGGCAGTTGAGGAAGCTCCTTTCACCCCAATTTTGACAGCTCTGAGATACAGAAGGGGAAGAACTTTTTTTAAACAGGAATGGGGTTTTTTTCAGACAAGATAAAGCCAGGCAGGATGGAGCTCTGAGCAATCAGGTCAAGTGGAAGGTGTCCCTGTCTGTGGCAGGGTTGTTGGAACAAGATGATTTTTAAGGTCCTGTCCAACCCAAACCATTCCATGATTCTGTGATTCCACATTTAGCTACCTAAAGAAGAGAAAATTGAAGAAAATGGAGGGGGGGAAATGGCAGGGGGAAGGAAATGATACTAAAGAAAATATAGACCAGGGACAACCTGGAAGAGTCAAAACAGCAGAACAACACCAGTAATATCTGCAAAGGAGAGGCAATGCATAGGAGGCTCAGAAATACAAGTAGCCTGGAGAAAGGGAGCTCATAGAGTAGCAGCAGATATAATAGGTGTGCAATGATAAAATATTGCAAGGAACAGATGTGCAATGATGAGGTTTCTGCAATTTGGATTAAAGGACTCTCTTCTGTCTGGAATATCAAATACACCACATGCAGTAACTTCCAAGAGATCTCTACCTGTCAGCACCTCATGCCCATTTAAAAGGTGACAGCCAGCTGATTGTCCACCTTACAAGGAAGAAATATTATTTGAATTTTCATAACACTCACATCCAGATGATGGGTCTTGCTAGTACCTCACGAAACGAATTAAAACTCCATAAAATTAAAGAGATAACTTCCTTTTTTTTACAGTCCAGTCATCTCATTATATTTCCCTGGTTCATGGCCAAAGCAGAGTGGGAAATTTAGGACCTCATACTTCTGTGACAAAAATGTGAGCACTCAAAGGAGGAGCCACAGGAATTACATACTCTTTTTGGTCACCAGAGTTACAATATAATGCAGAGCAGGACCATCCCATTTTACATGATGAAATGTGCAGACACAGCTACACACACATGTATTTGGGTGTAAAGAAGGTGTCACTTGTCTGGCTGAGAAGCTTTCAGTTGTGGCAAAATCTAGTTTAACTTTAAAAATCATAATTGGCACTGAAAGCCTGAGCTGCCAGTGTTGTGGAAAGTCATGCAGCACTGGCCAGATCCCTTTTGGGAAATGTCCAAACAAACTCTTCGTCCCCAGGCTCAGCCCACCAAAAGCTCACCCTCACAAAGAGGTGATTCAGTGCTTCAAATAGATTTCTAGGCTCACTCTTCCTTCCTCCCTCTGGAGGCAGATCTACACTCCTAATTCAGTGGGTAAGCTAGGTGTCCTCCACTGAGTCACTGCTGCCTATTCTGTAAGACAAAGGATCCGTAAAGTAGCAAAGTAGATTTTATTGATAGAAACACGCCTTGGCAATCAGTCTTCTGAGGCTAAAAATCATGGATTCATTTCACAATGAGTATGTCTTCACTCATAAGATGCCAGCATCCAAAATTATTAACTGGTATAAATACTCTATCTTAATTACTTGCACATTTTATTCATAGCCTTGGCTGCATGGGTTCTCTTAAGTCCCAAATCTGTACTACAAAGAGCCTAGCTGATTTACTCAAGGAGTCTTTAAAGGAGTTCAGAAGCAAATACTTTTTTTTTAAGTTCAGCTGCATAATTTCTCCACAACTGGATTTAGGTATTCTGCCTACCATTAAAAAAAAAAAAAA
>VXAX01013983.1:448628-533351 GCA_013399835.1 Leptocoma aspasia
GCTGCCGCCCCTGGGCAGCCTGCAGGGCAAGTTCGTGGTGAAAGCGGTGGGCGACTACAGCCACCCGGGGCTTAGCCCCAAGAGCGGCCCCGCCGCCCCGCCGCCCGGCGCCGACGGCCCCGGCGCGCCCTACGCCTCCCTGCCGCGGATGTGCCCCAAAATCAAGCAGGAGGCCGCGCCGCCGTGCACCCTGGCCCCGCCGCCGCCGCACGGGAGCAGCCCCCGAGGAGCCCCCCAGCACGACTTCGCCCTGGGCAGCCGCCCGCTGCCCGCCCGGAGTACGCCCTCGCTGGGGCCCGAGGAGATGCTGGGCGGCAGAGACTGTCTCCCCGCCACGCCGGGGCTGGGCCACCCGCCGCTGCCACCGGGGTTCCCCCCGGCTCCTGGCTACCCCACCTTCCTGCCCGAGCAGCTCTCTCCCGGCGCGCTCCAGTACCAAGGTGAGTCCCCGCGGTGCTGGGGCAGCGGATGTCCCGGCTTGGGCGCTGGCCGTGCTCACTCCTCCCTGTCCGCCCCTAGAGCTGATGCCGCCGGGGAGCTGCCTGCCTGAGGAGACCAAGCCCAAGAGGGGACGCCGGTCATGGCCTAGGAAAAGGACGGCCACACACACCTGTGACTATGCGGGCTGCGGCAAAACCTACACCAAGAGCTCTCATCTCAAGGCACATCTGAGAACCCACACAGGTTAGTCCCAATTCCGGGTCGGGGATGTCGTGGCCTGAGGGGCACACGGGGTGACCCCCTCGGACAGTGGAAGGACGTGAACACAGGAGGAGGGTTAAAAGCAGCAAGACTTTTCTTTGCTGAGTTTGCGGGCTTTTTTTTTTCCTCCCCCCTTGGCTACGTGAAGTCCTGTGCAGTCTTCACTTACTGGCTTGACGTTTTGCTTAATGGTTCAGAGTGACTCAGATGTGGGAGCGGGTGGGTTTCTTGCCAAGTCAGTGTTTGTTACTTCTCTTTTGCTATGTGGCTAGCTAATTAGCAGGTAGCTGGAAGCCGGCTGGGATTTGTTGCTCTGGATTGTGTTGGCCCACTTCTGAGAAGGCAGCAGACCTCTCGCAAAGATCACTACTTTCTTTGTCGGTGGTTAAATGCTTTGCACATGCACCCCTCTCTTGTCTGGCTGTAGGGCAAGAGGTTGTACACCTCTGCAAGCTGTTGCTCCCTTTTTGGGAAAACCAGGATAGATTCCCTGAAGAGCAGGGGCTTTCAGTTTCATTGGCAGCTCTGATGGGGTGCCTCGTCTACCAGGATATCTCCCCCTGCACCAGCAGGGCTTAACTGTCGACTGTCTACTGCTAGAACTGGGATAAAATCTGCCCAAAGTGTGTATCTGAGCCCAGTCTCAAACTTCAACCTTGCAGCCGAGTGCAGAGTTGCAGTAACTGAGCTTGTGAAAGCAGGTACAGCACACGGGTTTCGCCAGCGTGGGCATTCTGTAACAGTGACTAAATAACCTGGGAATTTGCATAATTTGAATCCCTGGGTTGTGAACCCAATTCAAAACTTTCTCCTGAAGAGGAGATGGGAAAGGGAAAATATACTGGCACTGCAATAGTTAGGCTACATCTTTAGGTAATGGCAGCAGGGGGAAAACAATCATGCAAGTGATCAGTGAACATCTGCCCCAAGCCAGTCAGCACCATCCCCAGGATGTGTAGGACAGGGAGTTTGTAATTGTTGGGGAAGCTCATCTTGCCATCAACAGTGTTTTTTTGTATAATGAAGACACTAGTAAGACTGAGTCCTTAATCAGGCCGAGCTAATGAAAACAGTTTCCAGCTGTTTTTTAATTCTTGAGACCTACAATTATCTAAATACGTTGTCTGCTGAGCTATTTCTGGTTGCTATTTGATTGTGTAACACCGCCAGCAAAAATACACACTCAGGTGCTCTGAAGTCTCACGTGCAAGACAGTGAAAACGAGTGAAAACTTCATTTTAGTGAAGATTTAAGTGACACTTATAATAAGCATTCTGTGGCACCGGTACATCTTGGAAAGACAGCCTTGCTCTTTTAGTCTTTGTAGTTTGTTTGCAACTGCTTCATGAAGTTCATTACATTTGACCACCCTTTGTTTTATCTAGGACAACTGCTCGACAGAAGGTGCTACAAGTGGAAGCCGCAAAAAAAAAAAAAAAACCAAAAAAAAAACCCACCAAAAAAACCCACCCTAACTCATGTGTTTCACTGCTTGTTTTTTCTTTTTTTGTTGTTGTTGTTTTTCACAGGTGAGAAGCCTTATCACTGTGACTGGGAAGGCTGCGGGTGGAAGTTTGCCCGATCGGATGAACTCACTCGTCACTACAGAAAACACACAGGGCACCGCCCTTTCCAGTGCCAGCGCTGTGACAGAGCCTTCTCCAGGTCGGACCACCTCGCCTTACACATGAAGAGGCACTTCTGATTGGGGAAAGCAGATTTGGGATCTTTCCCCCGCAACTGCCACAGAGATTCAGTATTTACAGCACAAGGACTGTCTTCCACAAGACGGGGAGAACTCGTTTTAAGCACTACAGATAAATCGAGGTGAAGTCTTCCAAAGAGTGGAAAAGAGGGATAACTGCATACGGACATTGCAACTTTCTTTTTTTTTATAGTTATACACTTAAGAGAACCAAAGACGTTGGGGTCAATGACTGGATCTTCTATCATTCCATTTGTAAATCCAACTTGAATTATTTCTGGACTACAGAACGCCAAGGAGTGACTGGAAGTCACGGATATCAGGGTTAAACAGACTGTATGTAGTTCGGAGGGTGGGGATATTACACAGGGAAATTACATTCCCTTAATTTCCTTTCAATGCAATATTAGATGTACATGTCATCTTGTACTTCCTTTTATTTTTTTCCTTCTAAAAGCCATTACAATGTTAAAAGAGGAGGAAAAATTCAGGTACAGAATTATATTTTAAAAGCCTATTTCATGGTGCTTAGTGACTGTTGGTTCTAGAGGTACCAAAAACAGGAAGCCAAAGTTCTCAAACTGCTGCATATCTGACAAGGAACTATTTTTTATCTTCCGATTGCCAATTATGACCTAAATCAGGTGAATAACCCTGGTTTATCTTTTTTGTTAAGAAAATAACTTTATGCAGACAGTCTGTAATGCACTGTGGTTTCGATGTGCAATAGTTTGTACAATGGTTTATTCCCAAATATGCCTTAAGCAGAACAAATGTTTTCTATATAGTTCTTTACATAATAAATATGTAATATAAATTTAAGCAAACTTCTATTTTGTATATTTGTAAACTACGAAGTAATAATGAACATTTTGTTGGAATTTGTATTTTGCATATTCAAGGTGAAAATAAGTTTTAAATAAACCTATAATATTTTATCTGAATGGTTGCTCTAGTTTTTTTCTGTGTATGGACGTGCCAAAGGAACTTTGTTAGGTGTTTGTTGGTGGTTGAATTTACCAAGGCAAGGAGAGGGTGATGGCAAAGGCTTGTAGTCTCAAGGCTCTGAAAGACAGGATTGTGTAAGTGCAGAGTTGATGTAACATCTCTTTTTAGGGAAAAAGGTGTATGGAAAGTTTTTGCTTTGGATGTTGAGTTGCTACTTATCTCACCTGTGTGAGTGAAACTGTATTTAGCATTTTTAAAGTAACTCAATTTAAGTGATTTTTTAGAGGACATACTTCTGTTGAGGACAAAAGACCTTGTGCATCTGATGATAACAAATCCTAGAATTTATTTTTTTTTTAGCAGTCTTTTCAGCAGTGAAGGATTCCCATCTTCATTGCGTTGGATTTCTTAGGCAAGCTGGTGTAACCACTTTAGTGTGAGCAAAGGAAAACCCACTGAGTAATGTCGAGCAAAGAATTAAACCTGGCTGGGAGAATAAAGGGCGCGTGCACGAAATGCCGCTTAACCATCACCCGCACGGAGTTTTCTTTGGAAACCTGCTGTTTTCCTGGGAATCCAGTCACTCAACGAAGAGCCAGGATTCCTGCAGGAATGCACACATAGCCGGGGAAGGCTGACCATGCAGGGACTGAGGACGTGTTGCTGCGAGGTCCCCGGCGTCCCTCCAGCGGCGCGTGCCGGGCCGCAGCTCTGGGGGCGGTGAGCCCGCCCCAGGTCATTGCCAGCCCCGTGGTGCTTCTCCTTTGGGACCTCATTGTTCCCGCTGCCTTACAGAATTTGTAGCAAACAGATGATTTCCACATTAATGCCGGGTGAATAGGATCTGTTTTTCTCACTACTCTTCATTAAAAGGGAAGAAGC
Organism: Leptocoma aspasia; assembly: GCA_013399835.1. Lineage (NCBI taxonomy): Eukaryota > Metazoa > Chordata > Aves > Passeriformes > Nectariniidae > Leptocoma > Leptocoma aspasia. The sequence goes on from VXAX01013983.1 coordinate 452,866, forward strand.
GGTTCCTCTTCAGCTGATTTGTAACGTCTGTCAGCTAGGAATTTGGGTGTATGTGGTGCCCAATGCAGCTGAGGAAAAAAAAAAATAGCAGGCAAGAGACTTTTGTGTCTTTGTAGTAGTTAAAATCGGCAATATTAAATTTTTATGTCCGAATGTGCCTTTGGAATGCTACTAAAGTTCACGCTTGGATGTGGTGTTTGTGTGGGGACCGTTGCCATTTCTACTTAAGTTTGTGTAAGTAATATAATGATGCAGAAAATATTTCTCACCCCTTATCACCTAGGCATGCTTTGTTCAACTGAAAGCTATCTTTGTTGATTCGGTTTATAGGTAACACAGGGAGTAGGGAATGCCTTGTTTGGTTTGCAAATAGCAAGTATTTAAAGCTAAATTAAAGTTATGAGTCATCCTTTATCTGAAGCTTTTTCCATGTGAAAACTTTTTTACAATTAAACCACACATATTTTTACCTCTGTTGCTCTGCCTGTGAATTCTGGATGAGAGATCTAAGGTCAGCATTGAAGCTGGCATGTGCTGAGGGCCTGAAATGTCGTTGTCCCATCCAATAATGCCAGGGTAGGATCTCCTTTGTATGGCTGCCATTCAAAACCTCTAATGAGGTATTTTGTACCTCTTATATGTGCAAGATCTATGTTCTAGCACATCTGTAAGTACTGAAATCTGAGTATTTCGTCTGGGAAACTGGTTTCTTTTGCTTTTCAAGTATAAGAATTCTGCCATTATGCATCCTTAAGAAGTTTGTAAGACACTGTAGCACTTAGTAAGGCATCATCTGCTTCAGCCAGCTTCAGTTTTTGCTTGATGTTTTTATGGACCCTAGATTTCTAGTGGCATGAACAATGGCATTCTTGAAACAGGGCATTGTTCCCTATTTCACTTGATTTTTTTTTAATTCCCTTTTTTTCCCTGATCGTAACCAAGCTGTCCTCATGTATGAATTTCCAGACTGAAAGAGACAGGACTGTAACTTTGTATGTAAATGGAAATGCTGGTGTGTCTTTAACCATTTCCAAATTGCTACTCCTATAGTTTTTTGGGAGGACAGGAGCCAACTGCTCACTTTTTTGCCATATGGCATTCAATGCATGAGAGGCAGTCCTTACTCTTAAGGAGGTCTCTGGGGGAAATACTGAAATGAGCAGTGCTCTGGTAAGTAGAGCTGGAAACAGCATGTTGTGTTTGTCACCTGTTTTCTTGTGTCTGGGATCCTGGAGTTGCACTTAGGTGCAGGATTGCACATGGATGCAGTGAAACAACACATGTATCAAAAAGCGTATCTCATAAAAACATATGTAAAACACTGGGAAGTCTTGTAAGTATGTCTTGAAAAACAAGATTTGTTTAGCATTGCTAAAGCTGTACTCCTGTGCCACTTTGCTGGGGCATCTAAAAGTCAGGGTTTGAGGTTATTAGGGGTGGCCTCTCTGACATGGGGTGAGCACTTCCAGAGCTGCCCCAGAGCACTATTTCAGCTATTGAGGGCAAAATCTCTTGAGGCAGGGAGTTATCTGTGCAGTCAAACTACAGCCGTACTTAATCCTGCTCACCCCTAGCCCAAATCTCTCTGGAGCACACTCAGCATGTATAGATGGAGCTCCTTAAAGCAAGATGGCACATGCCTGCCTGCCAAGTGCCAAGTATTCAAAAGTGGCACCAGAGTAAACATCTTCTCAGAGCCGCAACTGCCTTGCACTTGTCTGCTGCACACCATGGCCTGGGAGCCTGGGTTTGACTGTGAGCCAGCACAAGTGGCTTCAGCCACCCCCTGTCACACGAAGGGGTACTTGCAAGAGAGTTTTCTTATCCCTCATGGTGGTTACCAGATCCCGCCACAGCTGAATTCAACTGTGAATCTCACAAGGATTTATATTAAGCTGATATGAATCAGTGAATTTCATTCTCTTTAATAAGGGAAGATCAGAGGCTGCTGCGGTTAATCACCCCGAGTGCTAACGGTTCGACAGAATTAGTTTACACAGGTTTCCTGTGGGAGTGTGCTGGATCTTGGAGCTAGCCTGCTTTCACTGGAGCCCCTGGCAGGCACTCTTAACAGCATTTGAGTGCTTAACAGCATTTGAGTGCAAGAACTTCCAAATTAACCTGTGTCTGTCCCTGGGCTTTCCTCCCTTGAGTGCAGTTGGGTCGCGTGCTCTACGGCAGCAGGAGAATAGGAATGGCTTGCAAGCTGGGGACAGACAGAGTAGTGGTTACACCGTAGGACTTGGGCAGGGATCTGGGTGTTGTAGACGAGCTACAGGTAGGAGGAAGTAAACTCAAAGTATGGTGAGCAAAACTGATATGGAGAGGAAGAGGAACACCACCACCAGCACCACCGGTGCCGCCACGTGTTGACTCAAGCTTGCCAGGAGAGCTCCCAAGATTAAATATCTGTATTTGGGCTCAGTGGATAGATCTCTGGACACCAAGAGAGAGGAGTGTGTACTTAAAAGAGGGGAAGGCTCATCATTCACCAAAATTTAATTGAGGTCACATTGGCTTGGAGCCACAGGGAAACACACCCACATTCCCCTGTCTGCCATACACCTGGATGACTCACGTTTTGTCTGCCCTTCACTCTTGCCGTGACTTTACCAGGGGAACATTTTCATTACTGCTGAAGGCATTGCCACCGAGCACAGGAATTGTCTCTGCAGTATGGAAGTGGGCGGTGGTGGTGTATCTGCAGCCTTGGTCTCCACCCTGGATGCATATAGGTATCTGTTAGTCTCTTTTTCACCTTTGGATGCATACCTGTGAGCCCTCAAGGCTAAAACCTTAATGGTGTGAAAGACGGGAGGGGAAAAAGTGGCTTGTGCTTTATTAATGTTTATTCTATATTTAGAGCATGCGTTCCCAGAGATTTACAGGAGACAGGCAGCCCTAATAGCTACTCACAAGAGACATTAGACAGCTGCACCTTTTCCCTTCAGTGATGTTTTCCGTACTCTTGGAGCTGTGACTTCTTTTGTAACTGGGATGGTGATTTTCACGCAGACCTGGCTAGCTTGGGGTCAACCTCATGACTTGCTAATTGAGAAGAAGAAGTTTTAGGGAACACAGAACATGCCAAGCTGCTTTCACTGTGAAACCTGGGTGAGCAGAAGGGTAATCATGTGCTGCTATCACCGCAGCTATCTTGCTGCAACCCTGAGAAGTTTTGCATGGTTTTGCTTTGGGTACAGCGTGCTTGTTTATCAAGCACAAGCTAAGGCTTGCTTAATTCTTGCCATTCAAGTTCTCCACTGTTAAACTTTCAGGCCTTATTCAACAAAATAGTCCAGCTTCCCTGTGTTATTTGGTTTAAGGCCTTTAATTTTAAGAACAGATATCCCGCAGTTATCCAGAATGCTTTACCCCACTACTGCCACAGCAGTTAGGAAAGATCTGATGGGAAATGCCATGCCAACAGCACACAGGGGTTCATTTACTGGGAGCATCCTCGACAGTGTTCAGAGTCTGTTTGTGCATGTCCCAGTGTCACAGAATCACAGAGCCACAGAATCACAGAATAAGCTGAGTTGAAAGATACCCTCAAGGATCATCAAGTCCAACTCCTGGCCCTTCACAGAACCATCCCCGAATCCCACCACGTGCCCAAAAGCATTGTCCAAATGCTTCTTGAACTCTGTCAGGCTTGGGGCTGTGCCCATTCACTGGGGAGCCTGTTCCAGTGGCCAAACACCCTGTGAAGGAAGAACCTTCTCTGAATATCCAACCTAAACCTTTCCTGAACACAACCTCAGGCCATTCCATGGGTCACCACAGAGCAGAGATCAGTGCCTGCCCCTCCTCTCCCCCTCATGAGGAAGCTGCAGAGCTGCACTGAGGTCTCCCCTCAGTCTCCTCCATCTCAATTGACCGAGTGCCCTCAGCCGCTCCTCAGCAGCTTCCCCTCAAGGCCCTTCAGCATCCCCACGCCCTCCTTTGCACACTCCCGAACAGTTTAACACCTTTTTAACCCGGTGGTGCCCAGAACTGCACACAACATTCCAGGTGAGGCCTCCCCGGCCCAGAGCAGAGCAGGACAATCCCTCCCCGGCCCGGCCGGCCATGCTGGGCCTGGTGCCCCCAGGACAGGGATGTCCCTCCTGGCTCCAGGGCACTGCTGGCTCGTGTCCAGCTGGCCACTGACCAGGAGCCCCAGGTCCATCCCAGGTGCAGAATCTGGCACTTTAACCTGTTAAGCTCAATATAACTGGTGATTCCCCAGGCCTCTCATTTGTTAAGGTCTCTCTGTGGGCCTCCCTACCCTCAAAGGGCTCCTCTCAATTTTGGATCATCTGTGATGAACTTGCTTAGTGTCCCTTCCAGTCCTGTGCCCAGGTCATTTATTAAGATGCTGAAGAGCACAGGGCTGAGGATGGAACCCTGTGGAACCCTGCACGGATGGCAGGAGCAGAATCTTCAGTGTGCTTTGCCCTTCCATCCCCGGAAAGGCATGGGAAGGCTCTCTGATTTTGCTGTCCTGAGGAACCAGACCTGTGTTTTCCACGTGGGAAAACCTGACTCCCTGGGCTTTTGCCACTGGGTCCACCCTGTGCTTCCTGCCATGCAGAAATTCTGCAAAGAAGGCTTTTCTCACGTGTGAAAAACTGCTTCTTGAGGTTCCTGCTTGGGTTTGATTTCACGCACCAGGCCTCTGGGAGGATGCCATGGCATCAGCACTGTTCGGTGTCCAAATCTCATCTAGGATCTTCCTCCTTGGGGGATCTCCTGAGGACTTAGCACCTGTCATTGTTATGTTCCTCTTTTCTGATAAAAATTAATATTGTGAATTAATATGTTGATAAAGTACTAGGGGCAACACTGATGGCAATTACTGAAGCATGTTGGAATTTACTTTCCAAGCTCTGGATGAGGTTTTATCCTGTGTTTAGACTTGAAACATACTGATTCAATAATGCTGTTGGCAACATAAGGGGGCTGCCCAAAGGGATGCATTTGTCTTTGCAACTGGGATGTACAAGGCTTGGTTGTCCATTCTCAGTTCCCACATCACACTGTTTCAGCAACAGACTCCCCTGGCTGATGAGGGATGGCTGAATTTGTTGGCTGTGCAGCAGATTATTATTCTTGTTTTAAAATATCAAAATTCTTTCCAGTAGAAAGCAAAACAACTTTGCCACTTTCAACCCTCCTGCCTCCCCAGTACTGTTCGTGCTCTCTGCAGCTTTAGAGAATATTACAATGCTGCTGTCACCTGTACAAGATGTTTGACTGCCTTCCTTCTGCAAACACCTTCTAACCAGCATTTGCTTTGACAAGGTTCCCATGTTCACAATGTAAAACTCACTGCCAAGGCTTCCTATGCAAAGAGACCAACTTGTAACCGTGGTGCAGAGGAGAAGCAGAGGAGCACAGGGCAGGGCAGTGGCCACTTCTGTCTGGCCATGGGTGTTCTGTCCCAGCCACTGGCCAGAAATGGGGCTGAAAGGCACAACTGGCCCTGTGATGGGCATCTCTGAGTGATCCCACTTTGCTCTCCCCTGAAAACTCCCATCCAGGGAGCCCTGATGGTTACAGGTTTGTTCAAGCTCAGGAGCCTGAGAAGCACAGATGCCAATCCAACCTGTGTTTATTTTATGCTGTAGCTCTGCAGATTCCACTTACTCAATAAATATTTGTTTCTCTTTGATCAAATCCTTCCTGAGCTTCTGGCTCCTGAGGGACCTTGTGGCAAGGAGTTCCATGATTAATTATGAACTAGCCTAAAAATATAGGTGGGGNTCTCTGAGGCTGCTGCCTTCCAGATTCCTGAAGTTTCCCCTTTCCTACACACTGCAGAGAAGGAAAGGATATAACCTCCAGCTCTAACTCAGCCTTGAATTCATTTTGTACTACCAAAGTCTGGAAAGATTTGACTTTGGTTGTGTTTTTTAATGAATGTGTGAAGAGAAAGTAAATATGAGATTTTTACATATGGATGAATTAATCTAGTTTACTGTAGACTGGAAGAATGCCAGGATATTTAGCATAATATGATATTTCAGTCAATATTTACATGATGTTTTGGTTTACTGGTTTGGTTTATTTTTTATTTCCAGAACATCTGAGAAGCCCCTACCCATCAATCCCCCCCTTTTTTTATTAAGGACAGATGTTTCTTCAAATTTTATTCAAAACAGAAAAAAATACTTTTCAGGATTTTATTTGTTACACCTTGCAAAGTTTCATGAGTACGCTGTTTGTCAAAGTGTTTTCCAGCTCATGTACCTAAACATCCACACAGGTTGGAATAATACATTATTTATTTGTACACCTTTATTACCGAGGCATTATTAATAATTGTGGGGTTTGTGTATTTGCTACTGTTATGTTTACTGTTATGTGAGAGGGAAACTGACCACAGCACTGTTTATTGGCCCAAATCTAACCCCAGGTTTTTTCTCTTTGATTACACTTTCAAAACCCTGTTTCTGCATGTCTTTCTCTGTTGTGTCCTAGGTCTTGAACAGCAAGTGTCAAAAATGCAATGTCCTTTTGTACTGGGTACTGAAATTCATTCTGTGTGCGAGAAATCTCTTTCTAAGAAGTGATGAAGGTGCATCACGGCTGTCTGGGAATCTGACTACTTTATTAACAAACCAAATTCATTTGGTTGCAGGTAAATCCCCTTGGTGAGATGAGGTTAAGGTTTATGCTGATTTGGGGCTATGCAAATGAACAGCATAAGCAAATCCAAAGCATTATATATATATATATAGCACTTTGAAAAAGTTTAAGATCCGAATCTTCAGGGTCCAGCACTGGAAGCTGTGTGTGAACAAGGCAGAGGACGGGGGAAGGGAGGTATGGGAGAATACAGAGCAAAGGAATGATTTAAACATTGGCCAAACCACTGTGTTAAGTCAGAGGTTTTCTCTGACTGGCTTCTCCCAGCATTTTGTTTTGTGCTAAACACAAGGTGCCACAGTTTACATTTAATAACTCTGTCCAAGTTAGTAATTGAAATAAATACTGACTGTCCATGAACAACATCCCACTAGGCAGCACAGAAGCACAAGACAGAAATCTCTTCCTCTGCAGATGTATATCATATATAAAAACTTTGCGCATGAATTTCCTCAGGGAAGGAAGCACGGGGAAGTCACTCAGCAGATTGTTTCAGTCTTTCCTTGCCTGTAGCTTTGCACTGCCTGGCTACTGGGAGCAAGGTGACAGCAGACAGACAAACTCCCAGGATAAATGCTGTGACTCTCTTTTCCCAGGCAGGGCTAACAGCCAGCACTCGGAGGCACACAGGGCCCACTCTGCCACTGCCTGCGTGGCTCCTGAGACAGGGATGTGAAAAGAGGAGAGAGTTTGGTAGGAGGAAAATTTACAGGCAGCCAAAATGGCTCAGAAGTGCTCAATGGAGTAACAGCTGCTCTGATTTACTCCTCCTTCGTATACAAATGTCTCAAACCCAGAGCTGTTTTGGGCAACAGCAGATGATACTTCTTTGAAGTATGGTAGGTTCTTTCTTTCTTTCTTTCTTTCTTTCTTTCTTTCTTTCTTTCTTTCTTTCTTTCTTTCTTTCTTTCTTTCTTTCTTTCTTTCTTTCTTTCTTTCTTTCTTTCTTTCTTTCTTTCTTTCTTTCTNNNTTCTTTATTTTCTTTCTTTCTTTTTCTTTCCCTCTTCCACAGAATCACAGAATCATTAAGGTTGGAAAAGACCTCTGAGATCCCTGAGTCCAACCTTGCCCTCCCTTCTTCTCTTCCTCCCTCTCTCCCACACTCTGTGATTGCAGTGACACCCTTTAACATTACCAGTTTATTGCAAGGGAATTTGCAATTTTTCTCTGGAGCCAAGCTGATAATTTTGTTTGGGAGATGGGACTTTCACTTTGAATCTGGGTGCTGTTCATAATGATTCAGTCCTTGGAGCCCTGTGGTGGGAGCGAAATGATGAAACACTTTGCAAATTAACAGAGAAATTGAGATGAAAGACCCAAAAACACGACAAAAGGAATCAGAAACCAAGAGACAAGGGGGCCTCGCTCAGCAGCTTGGCAAGTGCTTTTCACGTCTGTGGGGTGCAATGAAAAAGCAAGCCACACATCACCATTCAGGCCCCTGTAGGGCCTCATCTTGTTTCCTTTATTACAATGAAGAACATGTATAACGTGGTCAGGGTGTTCAACCTGGGAAGTGTGTGAAAGCTCAATTTTTTTTTTTCCTCTGAATTCAAATGACATAGAAGTTCACGAGGTTCCCAGCGATGCTCATTATTTAGTATGCACAAATATGTTCTCAGGTGATGAGCAGGTGATGAGAAGCAGCAGGAAGGAGACACTGGGGAATGCAAATAAAGATGTGCCCACCTTGTGACTTTTGACTTGAGTGAGCCCAAATGAGCACTGGGTCCTGTGTCAAAAAGAGGTGGTGGTGATCTCTTCTTTCTTTAAAATGAGGGAGTGACTAGAGAATGCCAGGCAGGGCTTTTTTGATTCTTTGGGTATTTTTGGTTTTTCTGGCAGGGGAGGGTTCCCCCTCAAACTCTGTTGAAGATGTCTGGGTTTGCTCTGTGTTTTTATTTATTTATAGGCATTTCTATGGCACTCATCACCATAGCATCTGGGCAAATCTTTCCTTTCCTGTATCAGGTAATTAAATCTGTACAAAATACATGTGTTCTTGGCAAGGAAGTTAAACTCTTCTTGTGGAAGGGATTTGTGCCTTGCAATTAAACACTGCTTTTGCAATGCTGTTATGTTTCTATGTGCATGTGAATGGGAAAATAGAGTCCTGTTAAGGCTGTACCCTCACACACCTGCTGCCCTGGAGTACAGGGTCGTTGCAGTCCAGTGGCTCTTTTGGGATCTATGGATTTGCCACCTTTCTAGGGTGCCCAAGGCATTCCTCACTATTCCAGGCACCACCTGGGCTGGAAAGGCACTAACACACACACACACACACACACTGACCCTAAATGGGGGAAATACAAAGTCCTCTTAAAACTCTTTTTGCTATTTTTATTACATCCGTGTGGAGGGGGCTCCTGGAAAGGTCAGCTCCTCCCTGTAGCCTAAGGTTTGCAGGAGGAGAAGCAGCAAGTGCTGGGAGAGGCTGGATCTTTTTGAGGAGCCAGCAGCAGCATGAGCTGGCTCTGGTCACCTCCCCTCTGTGTCTGGCTCATGCCCCAACCTCTAAAAGAATTTGACTCTAACCTTCACTTCTGTGGAGTATTTCACAGTGAAGTGTCCTTCTGGTGTCTGGTGCAACGGTCATGGGTGTCCTGCAGGGCTGGCCTGGAGGACTGTGGGGACAGGCTGACAATGTCTCGAGGACAGTTTTGCACGGGAAGTTGGAGCAAAGGTCTGCCTGAGAACAGTTGGTTCTGTCTGAATTCAACAGGCCAGCAAAAATGGCCTTCCACAGCACACGGTGAGGGAAAACTCTGCTTTCTTATAAAAACACAAACAGGTCTGAGGTGGCTGTGTGCCAGCCCTGGTGATGGTCCTGCAGATGTTCCCCAGGCAGGTGACCAGCCAGTGATGCCTGGCATGGCAGTACTTGGTGAGCTGTATTCACACTCAGATGAACAGGGGATAATGCTTAAAAATAAGAGTTGGCTCTCAAAGACTGCCTGCCTCCAGCAGAGGGGTCAGCTGCCCACCCAGGACTGACTGAGTGCCACTGATTCACCTCTTAGGTAAGAATTTGTAAGAGCCCTGGTGGTCTGGGCCCCATGGCAGTGACAACATAAACATCTTGGCGGAAATTAATCTGTCCCTTCCCCTCTTTGACAGTAATTTGTTTCGCCTGTTTCAGAAAAGAAAAAAAAAAAAAAGAAGAAAACCAAAAAGTGATAGCTGCACTGATTTATTGCTTGAGGATCATCTTGTAGAGAGCCTTGGTTCTCAGAGGCAGAGTAACCATCTGTCCTCATACCTGCACATACCTTGTTACATCCTCAGTCACTTGTGAAAACCTCTGGCTGTGTTTGTGTTCCTCCTCGCATTCTGTTTTTGGCAGGCGCACACCTAATAGAAGTTTGTTCATCCCCTCTCAGGCACTACTCATGTTGTATGGTCTGGCTGAACCAGACCTTACAGAGACACAATTGTCCCCTTATAAAGGTCTATAAAGGCCATGTGAGCAGAATTTGGCTTGTGTGAGTCTCCAGCAAAATAAGGAAGGGTTATTGCCTTTTTTTCTAGGTGGGAAAACCCGTATGCTGGTTTTCATGAACAAAGAGCCCCCATACTAATTGAATGCATAGAGTAATCATGTTTCTAGATGTTTGAGTTGCTGGGCTGCGCCTTGTTGTTTTTTTTTTTTTCTCCTTACCTTTTATTTCCAGCGTTTTATAGACGGCAAACAAGGCGAGGTATTGCTGCTGGAACCTGAAAGGAGGCATTAACACGAGATACCTGTTGCTGGTTCTTGGAGGCTGGATGAAAAGTCTTTTGCCAGGCACTAACAGATCAGGCAACATTCGTATCTGTCTAGATGACAAATACTGAGGGTATTCCAGAAGCGTTAAGTGGGCTTCGGAGTAGGGGCAGGCTTCACCCTTAAAGTCTCCTGCCGCGGACGAAGGAAGGCGGCGCGACCTGAGCGCACACGAGGAGCTCGCCGGGCTGCAGCAGCGGCAGCAGCGGCCGCAGATAGTCCTGTGGAGCCGCGATTAATTGTTTTCTAGTGCCACCGTGAGGACTGCCGCTCCCGGGCTTTCCTGGTGAGACGGGAACTCCCGTCCAGCCCGAGCGCCAGCGGCCGCCCGGAGGGAGCTCCGCTGTCCGTGCCAAAATGTTCAGTGACCATCGGCACCTTCGCCAGGGCAGCCCTGCTGACCACCGCCGGTTTATGCAGGGGCAAATCTGCCGGGAGTTTAGGCTGGCAGCATCGGTTTAAGTCAGGATCAACCAGAGCAAAGAAATCGATGCACGGAGCTGGCTGCGTGGAGCCGCTGGTGCCGAAGGAAATTTCTGAGCCATCCCGGCACAGCCGTGCCTTGCAGCTTTGGAAACCTAGGAAAGAGGCTCAGGGCAGCATCAGACTGCCTAAATAAACCAGGATCTTGTCTTTTAGCTGCGTGGCTCACTGATGCAGCAGCACAGTGGCTCTGCAGTGGTGTACATCACACACCACAGTCCTCCATGAACATGCACCCAGCTCGGCTTGCTTGTTTGTTTGTGTCATATTCAAACATCATTCAGAAGACGAAAGGAAAGCTGCATATTTCATCTCACACTCCAAAGCTGGCCAAAACAAGTGGCGGGCTTACAGTCATGCCATGATCTCTGGTGTTTCTAAGAATGCCCAATGATGTTTTGGGAGGAAGAGTGCAGTAAGTTAAAAACAGGTTAAGGCACTACTTTGGGACTCCAGAGAGCTGGCGTCAATTCCCAGCTCTGCCACAGACTCCCAGTGTGACCTGAGGCAAGCTATTTCCCTCCTGAAACACTTTCATAGTCAGAGAAGGCAAAATCCCACTTCATCTGAGTTTTGCCTTTGACTCGGTGGAGCCAGCTCCCACCCACGCATTTCAGAGCTTAAAAATTAAATGCAGGCTTAAGCACCTTGCTGAAATAGTGCCAGAACTTACCTGCATTTCAGCTTCCTACACCTAGAAGAGGAACAAAGATCACTTCCCTATTCCCACTCACTTTGCATGCCATGGCTGAAGTCTGTTTGTCGTAGGACTGAGTGTAATTATGGGGCCACGCTGACCTGTTCCCCTGATAAAACTGCAGCTCAAGCAAGAACCAGACTCGTTGGAGGCCTTGTGTTTGTCTGCCTTTGCTTGCACTCCAATATTTTCATACCTTAGCAGCCTCTCTGCACTGAATGGGGCTTTCTCCACTCTTAACTGGGAATAAACCTTTCACAGCTCATGCTGGTGGAGAAAAATCAGTGTTTCTGCCTAGGCTAGTGGTGCGGTTCCCAGTGAGGGTGTCCTGCCTCTCCGTTTTTTTCCCGGAATGGCCTGCCGTGGCAGCATACAGCTAAGTTTATATAACTGGCTCCTCGGAGCGGGAGTGCTGCCCTGAACAGGATATTCCTGTTGGCGAAGGGCTGTGCATTTGCTTAAACCAACAGTTGTAAGTCCCAGCAGCCCTTGACAGGTACAAACAAGGAACCTCAGTGAGGGCTGAGGGCAGGAGAGATTACTGTGCTTAGCAAGAAATAGGCTCTGGCATTTACATGCATATCGCAGATGCGCTCTACAAGGTAAACAAATATGGCATAAAAGCATATTTGGCTATTCAAATGGCCCCGATTGTTCCTATTATGATGATGTCTCCCAGCATGTATTTAGTAACAGGCTAATTGACTTTGCATGCATCAGGAAGAAAATTTTTCACTATCTGTTGCAGGATGGTTTCTGATGACATTTTCTTTTAAACTTTTTATTTATTTATTTCTGGGGATTGTTTGAAAAGAAAATAGATCCTGGCTCCTGCTGACACAGCCAAGCTGCCTGTGCTAGGGCTGATGTTGGCCAGGGCAGAGCTTGCTGTGAGCAGGGATGGATGGAAAGGTGTCTGCAGGTTCCTCCTCCAGCTCCAGGTCCTCCTCCTGCCCGCACAGTGGATGTGCCAGTGGTGGTTTGGCTCGACCAGGCACGCACCAGTGACTCCTGAGCTGCCTTCACTTACAGCCTGAGTATGCAAAGCAGTAACCAAAGACAGCCTCGGTGAGATCTGGGTTATTTAAACCTCAGGTACATTTGCACGGCTCCAGCCTGACGGTCACAGACAGCGAGCAGAACCGAGGCCCTCCAGGACATTGATCAAACTACTCACCCTCCATCCCGGGTTTTTTATTTCAGCCTTAAATGCATCAAGTAGTTTGTTCAGCTCTTCTGAAGGGGAAGTTGAAAAGCCCATAGGGGAAGCAGAAAGCTAACAAGCCAATCAGTTCAGCAGCCCTCCATACTGGAGATGTGCATTAGAACAGCAAACATGGTTTTTAGACATCTGACTGATAAAATGGTGCTTAATGCTTCTCTAGTTGTGAGGGTAAATTTGTTCTGGTCATACAGCAACAGTTGGCGAGCTGAATCATAACCAGCAAGATAAAACACTTGTGGCAAAGTAACCTTTGCCCCCACATATGAGTGGATAAAGATAATCTAATCAGTCATTTTATTTTTGCCTTGTTTCATCTACAAAACTTCTGGGATCTGCCACAAAATTTCCCTTTCCCTGTGCTAGTTGTTTAATGTGTTTTGAGGGTTAACTTTAGGGGGAGTCAGATGGGTAGGTGGTGTGTGAGGGCTCAAAAACCTTGGAGTTTGTGGTCTGTGGGGTGACAGAGACACCAGGGCCAGGCTCCTGCTCCTGCAGCTGTGATAGGGGAGGGGAAACAGCAAACAGCCTTCCCTGCCCCACAGATCACTGCTGGACTGCCTCACAGAGGGGCACAGCCTGCAATTCCATCAGCTGCTGCTCCTTCCCCCACAGATGACAATGTTTTGTGGGTGATTGTGCCAGCAAAGCCTGGCAGCTCACAGGCACCCCACAACAAGCAGATGTCAGAGCCACACAAACTGAAATCTGGGACAGTACGTGGTGACAAATTCTTGTTTCAGCCCCAGTGTACTCTGAGGAGCATGGAAAAAAAATTCAGGCCTCATTTGCAGGAGATGGGGATGTGGTACCCTGTGGTACCCTGCATTTGTGAACAGACCAGAGGTCTTGCAGCCTCTGGAGGAATCACCCATCTTTATCCATGACCAGGGTGCTCCTGAGAACCCAGACTGTCCATTCGGGTTAGAGCAGTGCCACAACTACAGCAGAACAAAAAACAGAAAATTGAGACCTGATGCTGCTCCTCTCCTGCTGCTCCTCCACAGGTCTGGAAGTGTGTTCAGGGAAAATGCATTTAAAAATAAATTGTTGGGGGGGTAGGAAAAGGAAGAAAGGTGTGGGGGAAGGAGTCTGTCAGTTTTCCAGAAGTCCTCTCATGTCTCTGCAACCAGCAGCCCAGCTTTAAAACATGCACCAAGCTGGCATTTTTGGAAGCACAGCCCTGACTGTTTTGGTGGCCAGAGCTGTGCATGGTCACTGGGACCTCGATTTTTGTCTAGGCTTGAAGGCATGGCCATCATATAAATAAACCACCAAACATTTCAAAGCCTTTGAAAACATTTTGTTTAATTTAACATTTTAATGCTAGGAATGGGCCAGGGTTTAGGTGTGGTGGTTTCACATATTTTTGGAACCTGTTTATCCATCTTTTATTAAGACTTTAAGAAGGCAGCTCAAAATACCTTGGTGACTCCAGCAATGCTGTAATTTCTGCTTATTTGTTTTCTGCATGTGATTAAGTTAAATTTGTGTCTCCATCTCAAGCTGCTTCCTGGAGAGACAAGAGGCCAGCATCACAAGGTTTTGTTTGGTTTCAATTGGTTTCAGATCGATGGCTGAGCTGGTGAGCAAAGACATGAAAACTTGTTTTGTACCTGGCATTGCCTTAAACTTCCCCTAGCAACCTACTTCCAGCTAAATTTCATGTTTTGTCTTCTTTTAGTAAAGACAACAAGTGAGTAATTGCTAATAAAATGTATCCCGTCCTTGCAATGTTTGCTGTCCTTTCACAGACTGACATCCTTCAGCAGTGGAAAATTAGGAGCGGAAGCATCAGCCCAGCCAGAAAACTCTCAGCTCACACCTCATTGATTTCCCAAGATCAGGGCTTTCCCAAGTGTCTCTGGCCACTTTTGCCCTGTCTGCAGCAGCCTGAAGCACTTTAGCATCGAGATACTTGGGGTTTTTACCCTGCTCTACTGCTTCTTCCAAAACAAAAGGTTAAGTGACCTCAGCCCAGCTTTGTTTGTCATCTCAGCATCGAGAGAACTGTGTGATGGGAGGGATGGTGCTGTCACATCACATCTCTGCCCAGCTGCTGGTAATATGGACCAGTGTGTTCAGGCTTGCTCCTGAAGCATCAGGAGTGACTTCACGTGCTGCAGGACACAGGGAAAGGTTTAAAAAAAATCCTGTGCACGTGAAGAATGCAGGTCTGGAGAAGTCTCCCTCTACTAAGCAATTTTTTCTGCAAATATTAGCATAAAACATGAGTATCCAGACATTTCCCAACCACAGAGGCTCTTGCTCACATCAGAGGCCTGGTCCTGTTTGTCCTGGTCCTGGACACAAACCACCACACAGGAATTTAAGAGTTTCAGCTGTTCTGTGCCTCACTGTTTTACAGGAAGTTATCCCAGATCTTGGATGTGGTCCTTCCTGCCATCCACACCACAGACTGGTTTCCCTAACATGGGAAATGGCCTTCAAAGAGGTTTTTCAACAAAATACTGAACACGGGCTATCACCAAATCACAGAAACTTTTCCTCCTGTCTGAGGATGGATATGCACAAAACTGATATGCTCAGAAGCCAAGTTTATGCAGTGCTCTGCTATGAACTTGGACCTTTGATTCCCTAATTCCTTTGACTCCTTGCCTACCTAAAGGTTTGCCAGTAGAGTCTCCTTCTTTATTTTCTTTTTGTTTTTTTTTAAAGCGATATACATCCATTATGCTAAATGGAGAAGGCAGCTTGCAGAACCCCTAACTGCAGGTTTGTGCCTCTGAGCTGGTGGGGTACTACAGGATCCAGCAGAGATTATTCTGAACAAGACCTGTCATTTACAACTGCTGAATGAACCAGAATGCATTTCCAATTCCCTCCACAAAACACAGTGTTTTGCTTCCTACATGCATCACCATAATGAGAATTAGTGCAGATGGTCTAAACACATTTGTACTTCATCTTTATTTTTCAGTTTCCCCTCCCTGGGACATGGGCAGGACCAAGCAGAAGGGTCTTCTGCACCACTCCTTGGAGCAACAGCGAGTGTTCTGTGCATCTCTGTGTCTCTCCCTCACTTTGCTCCAAAAAGTGACAATCGAGTAAATACCCTGGGAGAAGGAGCCCTCAGCACTGCACAGCGGAGATCCTTCTCCACTGGCATGAACAGGACATTTTTCAGCTCACCAGCAGAGCACAGAGTGGCTTCTGCAAGGGCTGTTTATTTTCTGTTATTTCCTGCCCTCTGTTGGTTTTCTTTCCTCCCACCTGCTCATCTCTTCCTGGTCCCTACAGCGAGAAGGCATTTAAACTTTCTCATTTGGAGCTGCAAACTTGGAGAAGGGAACACTACCACCTTCAGAGGGCTGGTGGAAGAGCAGCTGGAAGTGCACATGGGCTGCCTCCAAGCTTGACGGCAAGAGCTGCGATCAAAACATTTACATTTGCTGCTCATTCTTCTGCTCCTGGGGGGCTTTACCTGCTCCCCATGCCAACTGCACCACATCTCTCCTGATCTCTATGTTCAAACGCACTACCAGATACAATCTAGGGATTTTTTTTAAATATCCTGTTGGCTTGTTGTTTTTTGGTTTTTTTTTTTTTTTTTTTTTAATTTGCTGACCTGCAAATAAACAAATTCGGTTTGAGAAGCCTGGGCTTTCCACAGAATGTTAGAACCAGCCATGAAAAAAATGTAAGATAAAGTTGTCCAGCAGCAGTCTTATGAAAATCAGATTCCTCTTTGCAGAACTCAGCTTTCAAGGTGAAATTTCGTGTTCAGTCCAGCCATTTGTTTGCTCTTGCCTGCACGGCAGTGCCTTTGCACCAGGAGGTGCTGGTCCCTCACATTTCCTCTGAGCAGGGCACTGACTTGGTAGAGGGTTGTTTCACATGGTTTTTATTAGAGCTAAAGCTGCAAAGGGAGAGGACTGCAGACAATGTTGCATCCCTTCAGATGCTGACAGCCCTGGCTTGTGCAGCATCCAGTGATCCAGCCTGTGTGCATCTGGGATTATCCCATTTTGGTCCAGACACCACAGAAGCTTCTCACAGGCTATCAATCCTACTCATCACTCCCACTGCCAAACAATGATATTCCAATGAGACCTTCTTGCAGCACATTTAGCCAAAGGCAAGGCCATGGGGGGCTGTGATTCTGGCACAGAATGGGAGCTCCTTGCCCCGTCACAGGGGGCTGCCCCACAGCTCGGGGAGGCCTGCACAGCCTGAAGGAGAGGTACCACTAAAATCTCCTTGTGCACTGAGGTTTCTGAGAAGCCTCAGCCTCAGACACTGCCTATCACAATTACACAGGAGTTTCAATGAGGAGAAAGCACCCAAATTTGTTTTTTTTCTTGCTAGCTCAGCTAAAACACAGACTCAGTGGCAAGAGGGCTGCTCTGGAGACAACCAGGGTCATGGGTGGGTCACCTCACCTCCTGCTTGGGGAACCTCTCCCTGGCTTGGAGGCCAAGTGCACCTTATCACCAGAGTGTGATAACCAGGGGATGAGGTTCCAACAGCTGCAAAAAGGCAAGGATGGCATTGTCAGCCCACAGCTGGCCTCAGAGCAGCAGCCCAGCTGGAAAAGTGGCTGTTCCAGGGCACAACATGCTATTTCAAGAACATGGACCTGCCAGCCAAGAAGGGGTGAGCTTTCTCATGCAGGCACTGTCCAGTGACCCAATAGCACTTATAGAAAAGAGCTGTTAGGCTAATGCAAAATATGCCCTGGAGCAAACTGCCTCATGCCTGCTGCAGCAGGGATTTCTGTAGGAAAACCACAGGAGGGCCGTCAATCAAGGAAAATCAGTGCCAGCCTGGCTGCAGTGGAACAGTCCCAGTGTGATGTCAGTGCCCCAGAGCCCCATTCCAGGAGGGGTGGCCTTTTTTGGATGCTGCTGTGTGTAATTTGGACAATCCTGATCCGGGTGGGCTCGCCAAGACTCTGGTGAGATCTGCAAATGCATTTGGCAAAAAGTGTGCCAGGAGGAGCTGCTGAGCCTAAGTGCCCTAGAAGTTTCACCTCTTCTTGGAAATCCTTCTCTGGAGTGTGAAACAGTCTCCTGAGTCAGAGGGCAGTGGGTGGCAAAGGTCAGCAAATCTTACATTTGCTTTTTAAGAGGTGCTTCTGGATGATCAAGCAAACAAAATTCCTGAATCCAATGCCATTTGAATCAACAGCTTTTATTTGTCAGTGCAAGGAATAAATCACCATCAACCTAGAGGTAATTTTAGGTGCAGAAACATGGCTTCAGCTTCTCAGCTCCTGGACAAGAGAGCCTGGTATTTCTCATTACAGTCATGACTAGCTGGTGACTAGACATCCAGGAAAGAGATATCTGAGAATGCATTGCCTCCCAGCTTCTAACCCCTGCTTTTCTTAGAAAGGCAAGAAACAGCTGTGCAGCAGTGACTCACCCTGGTCAACTCTCCCTTAAGGGTCAGCTGGTTGCTGTTATCACTTTGCTTCAAACACTGAGGAGATTTATGCTTTCTAAGAATGAAGAATGTCATTATAGGTTCTGTTGCCAGCAGAAGTCTCTGCTTTTATGTAATTCTCTTTGTTTATACCAGCCAGGCAGACTCAAAGCATGAATGTTCCTGCCCCCTCTGTATTTAAACAATCAAAATGCTTTATAGTCCTCCCTTGGAAATGTGCAAGCGACCCCAGAGCTGAAAGAAAAACTTCTCTCTCCAGACCACAGCCAAATCAAAACCAAAGTTGTCAGTGTGGAAGCCTTGCTTAGAATATTTTCATTTGAATGTCCACATTTGCCAGGAGGTTTTGTCTCACCTTATGCAGGTTTTTAAAGCAAGCTGTAAATCTTTTGGTTCTAGATTTGGCCCTTAAGGCTCTGCATCCTGGAATTTGATTCAACCAAGGTCCACCTTCAGCTGTGAAAGTCTGTACCTCCCAGATGGCTCCTTTTTACTTAGTGTTTGAGCATGTTTCAGCATGCTGTTTAGCATATGGGGAAGGCACAACAAAACAAAACAGACCCACTGTTTCATCAGAGATATCTGAAATCTGTATCCAGAGGTCTATGGACAAAAAAAAGCTGAGTACTTTACAGCAAAATATATCAGGTCACCATGTGGGCTTGGGCTGCTGGTGCTGCCCTCGTGGAAGGGCTCCAGGTGGGGGTTAGACCAGCACAAGCAGCAGAGCTGATGTGCTCTGAGGCTCAGCAATGCACAGTGTGTGAGTTTGGATAAGAGCACAAATAAAAATCCAGTGGTGAGCAAAGAGCCCTGCTGTCTTGCTGTTCTTTGTCCTTTTGTTATTCATATGCTGGTGAAATCCTCACACGCATCAGTCTCCAATCAAGGAAGCCTATGTAAAAATGCATCAAAATTATGTTCACTGCTTTTAGTCTTCATAGTGGTGGCACACCACACTTTGCTTCTGATCTGTCTTCTAAAACATGTGTGGAAGGGGAGAAGGACCTGTTTCTTGTTTGGTTTTTTAAACAACCATTAATATTTATTTAGGATCAACTCTTGATCCTAAATAAACAGGCTTGGAGCACCCAACCCTCCAGCCTGTGGGCTGTAGTGGGAGCTTAGAGAAAATTCTGCACCAGGGTCATCCCCTCCATCCTCCCTGGATGTCAGGACCATGCTGCCGCAAGTCCTAAGGAAGGATGCTCAGCCAGCAGGGCTGATTATTTTCCTATTCCTCTCCTGGCCCAGCAGAGATTCAGCACAGGGCCTGTATCTTGTTTTCCTTCAAACTCACCTCTCCCAGGGCATTTGGAGAGCAACTGTGACCTAAAGCAGAGCTCCTGTAAAGCCATCAGCCCTTGCCATGGCCAGAATTAATACAGAGGTGGTGCCTAAATATTCTCTGGGGTGCGAGGATGAGTGTGTTTATGACACCCCACTATAGCAGAACAAAATGGCCCAAGCTGGTTTTCCCAAGCCTCAGCCCACTGAGAGATGTTCGAGTGCCTGTTTGTGTGTTCACCATTGGGAGACACAATTTCACACAGAATTGCATGAGCTCCCTACAGAAATTGGACCCATCTGGTGATTGGAAAGGGTGGGAAGTGTTTGAGGGGAAAAAACCACCAAAATACTCAGTAGGGATGAGACAGGAAACCACCAAGAGACAGCAGGGCCAACACAAATGCAGCAGCCAGACAAGCTTAAGCTTTCTTAGGAGATGTCCAGGCTGGTTTTTTGCAGTGCAGGACACAAGGATGGAGAGCCACTCTCATGGACAGCATTTTCTTAGAAGGCCAGGCAGAATCCAGGCTCATTCTCCTGGATTCTGAGCTCCAGGGTGCTGATGGAGTCACAGCAGAGTCACAGCAGCACAGGACTGGCACATGATGTGGCAGGCAGGGCCACACAAATCTGGGGAAGCCAAGCCAAGTACTCCACGCTGCACAATGGCCATTTAAAGGGAAGAACTTCAGAACAACAAAGCACTTGAGGGTTCTTGCTGCTGGTGTGGCAATCCACAGCATTTTATGTTATATTTTTGGAAATATGGAGAAAAAGGGATGAAGGATGTCACTTAAGGGTGCCATCATCTCTTGACACTCAAGGATGTCAGTGAAAAGTCCCAGCATTCCTGTGTTTTGAGACAAAACCACTGAATCCAGTTCTACAGCCAGGATGCCAGGACAGAGAAAAGTACTAATTAATTGCATTGCAAGGCAGTGATTGGTAAAAAACCAACCCAGCACACAAAAATAAATCAGCCCAAAAGCTCATATCATTCCCCATGTGCTTTCTTCCACTGTGACCAGCACCATCTGCTTCAAAACAAAATGGCATATGCTGCTATACTGAGACTTCTCTGAAACCCAAATTTGCTCATTTAGAATCTTTGGGTATCTGCACTAGAGCACACAATGCAGAAATAATCCATTTTAAAGAGAAGGGCGTGCTGCAGTGTCTAACACCTAGCAGAGCAAGGCTTAGGAAGGGCTAACAGGAGCTGAAAGCTGGAAGTGGGCACTTCCAGACTGGGACTGAGGGCTGCCTTTGGAAGGGATGGGCAGTGACCCTGTCACCAACAGCAGAGGGAAGCACAGAGTCCCCGTCCCTGGGCACGGCGTTAGGGAAAGAACGAGAGCACATTTTGAAACTGGTTATTGATCCCAGCACAGCAGCAGCTGCAAAATAGCTGGTTATGAATATCAGAGCCAGAAGACCTGTTGGTCCTCGGCTCCAGGTTCAGTGGGAGCGTGATCTGTATTCAAAGCACATCCTCTTTCTTGCCTTATTTTTTAAGTTTACCTTCCAGCTGGATGTCCACTCAGTGTAATGTGTTTTTTGTTGCAGATGTACTCCAGGAGAGGGAGGCTGACATGCCTGCAGGGTGTCACACGCCCCTGGCTGGAGCCGGACACTGTCCCTTCAAGGCAGGCTCAGGAGGAGCTCTGCCCTCAGGATTGCTGCATTCCGTTCCCACCAGGATTCTCATCACAGACTTTTTGAGTTTTATTTCCCTTTTGTGCCAAGAGTGAAGAGTGCTGAAAGGTACAGAGAGTCTCCATGGCAGCCCGAGGTGATTCCCAGAGTTTCAGAGGCTGCATGTGGCAGCTCAGGCTTCAGGGGAAAGCTGGAAGGTCCTGGCATGTTGATGGTGCTGTCACCTCGTCGTGAAGCAGACAGTGAGAACTGTTCTCTAATTTTGTGCCTCATCACTGCCTTTGATGGCAGGGCTGAGCAAAACACCACAGAGTCAGGCAGAGTGGAAAAGGCCTCTGAGATCATCGAGCCCACAACCTGTGACTGTCACCACCTTGTCACCAGACCAGAGGACTGGTCCAGGCAGCCCTTGGGCACCTCCAGGGGTGGGAACTCCACCACCTCCCTAGGCAGCCCCTTCCAACCTTTTCCATGAAGAAATTCCTGCTGATGTCCAGCCTGGCCCTCCCCTGGCCCAGCCTGAGGCCGTTCCCTCTCCTCCTGTCCCTGTTCCGTGGGAGCAGAACCCGACCCCCCCGGCTGTCCCCTCCTGGCAGGGAGTTGTGCAGAGCCACAAGGCCCCCCCTGAGCCTCCTTTTCTCCAGGTTCTCTACAGTCCCCACACCCTCTACAATCAGATGTCCCCCTGAGCAGTCTGAACTGGGGCGTGCATTCCTCAAATGATCCGAGTATATGAAGCTTATCTGAAGAAGAATTTTTTTTTTTTTTTCTTGGTAGTGGCATTGAAAAGAACAGAATTACTTCACCATTCTTTCTCTGGGAGGGCTTCTGCCTGTCACACATGCATGAAAGAAAGGGATTCAGGTCCCTCACAGCAGTGGCACATCTGCGACCAGCACCAAGCTCCTGGGTTATACTCCCAGCTGTGACAACCATGCAAGCACACAGCTGGCTGCTGTGGCATTTCATTTTCATTCATTCATGTCTCACACAGGATATCAGTACTTTGGATGAGGAGACCACTTGCAACGTTTGGGATTTCATCAAGGACGCCCAAGAAAGGCAACCTTGCTGTTACCATTTATCACACATTCCACAACCAGGAAAAAAATGGGGTACTCAAGCTGGCATGGGTGTGGAGGGACAGGATCTGTGAGAGCAGGTAGAAATTCAAGGTCGAGAAATGCTCTTTTATGCAAAATATGTCGAACAATACTATTTTTACTGCATTTATTACAGCAAGACCTTCCTTGGGGGTTACCACACACTTTACCAGCACGCACATCTGAAGCTACACGAGTACCAGAACCCAGCTCTCTTCTTCAGTTTCATCTTTTGGATATTCTAAGGGGAGGGGAAAAAAAAGTTTAACTTGTATTCTTACAGCTTTGGCCAAATTCTTGCTTTCTGTAATGAAGATACGGGATCAAGTGTATTCAGCTTAAAATATATCCTCTAACCATACGTGTGCTCAGTGAAACTTGATAATAGGAATTCATTGAAGGCAGCAGGACTTGGGAGAAGTTTGACCGTGCCATACAGTGTCTCATGCTCCTCCCAGTGCAGATCATGCTCCAGTGTCACAGCATGAGTGTCCACATCTGTTGTCGCAACAAAAACTGATTTTGACAGCAAATTTTTAAAAGGGGCCACTGATGTACAACCAAAACTTAAACTCACATAAAACACAAATACTCCTTTATGAGTCCCTCAGTGGCCCCTCAAAAAAAAAAAAAAATTAAAAACAACAACAAATACAGAAATTAATAAAAAAAATTAAATCTAAAAAATATAATTCCTTCTACTAACCCATAAAACACCCCAGTATTTATAATTCCAAAAAAACCTAATATATAAAAACTTTCACAAATTCTAAAAACTATCAATATAATAATGACCCTAATGAATGCACAACAACCCAAAATTCCTAATCCAACAATGATGCCTAAAAATTGAAAATTGTTAATTATTAACTTAAAAGATTGGGTTTTTACAATTACATTGCAGCCTAATGATACACCTCTTTATGAGTGTCCACATCTGATTTTATAGGAGAAGATGTAAAGGTCCCACAGACATCCCTTTATCCTTTTGGGCTGCTGTTTCATTCAGAATCTCCTCACCACTGAGGATGTTAAAGCTCCTACCAGCCTTGGACAACAGATCGGAGCAGGGGTGTGGGCTGAGCTGACCTGGATGATTCCTTCCCTGCCTTCCATTTTGCTGTGATGATGCCTTAGGATTTTAGCTTTTATATTTTTCATATACTTGTAATCCTGCAGTTCTTTAGTGTATAGCTAAACTCCACACACAGTGTCAGCTGCTGCTTTCCCATTTTGGTCAGACACAACAATTCCTCTCCAGGCCTGGGAATCAAGAACACCTCACTGCCTCAGCCCCCGAGAAATGTAAAACAAGAGTGAGTTGTGGGGAGCAAACTTGGGGTAAATGACTTCATTACCTGAAGGTGTAACTGGAAGATTTACCCCCAATGTGCAAATGGACCAAACTTATAAAAGTGTGAAAACCCGTGACCCATCATCCATTTTTTGGTGTAGCCCCTGGGGGGTTTTGTACCAAAATGTACCTGAAGACCCTTCAATAAATATAAATAAACTGCTTTTTATTCCCTTAATTTTGTCTGGCCTCTGTTTTTAGGTAACCCTGGAAAAGGCATCAGTGACACCACCCCCTTCTTCACACTCCTTCACCCCTGGGGTTGAGCAAACAGAAGCTGATTCACACCAGGAGTGTTGATTCACTCTCCAGTGGTTCAGGGACTGTTTCCCCAGCCCTTCCACCTGACTGTGCGAAAAGCCAGTTACCCTGCAGAGTTCATATACTGTGGAAAAATAAAACATGCTGTGTTTGCTGCTGGGTTACCTGTGGGTAGCCAATGGATTTAGGAGCTATCCAGGGGTGAGCCCTCAAGGACACAGACAGTCGGAGAGGGACTGCCTGGTCTCTGATTTCCTTTGGAAACCAGTTTCAAAGCGATTTTGCATCTAAATCAGTGCTTTGGTCTTCCAAACTGCTGAGGTCCTGGGAAAATTGGGCCCAAGGTGCTGCCAGATGCTGATCTCTGCAAGCAGTCACAAAGAAGATACTGGAAGTCCTTGGGTATCACCACCTACCCTTGGCCTTAATTATGTGTTTTACATCACCTGCTCCTTGATGCAGGGTTGTTATGAGTTAAAGGAAGTCTGCAAAAAGTGCTAATTTACGTTAGGCAGTGTCACTCTCATTTTTCAGCCTTCTGATGTTTTCATTCTTGTGATGGAGTTTCTCACACTGCTTTTGTAAACATACGCATGTTTTTCTAACTGTCTTCTTGGTTTTCATTCTTTCTCCTGAGAGGAGTAAGATTTGATAAACTTTGTCATTGACCAGTGTGGTTGGAGAAGATGTAACTTCACCCTCCAATCAATGGTCATTCCCTAAACTCTATAAAATGTGAAAACCAAAATAAAGCTTCTTCTTCTTCTTTGCCTTCACTCAGCTGTGTCTCTGCGTTTCGTGTTGCGTGCTGGAGTGACAATGCAGACTTCTTTCTCTGTAGTTTGGCCAATCAATGTGTGTCATGTGTAGGTATCTCACAGGCCTGCAAAAGAGGTTCTTCAGAATGGCAGTGTTCCTATTTATACTGTGTTTGATCCAAATGTCCTTTGCTTTATGAGCCACAAACTCTCTTTGAACAATGGCAGTTCCTGGGTTGTTTTGGGGTTTTTTTGTGAATCACATTTCAGCTTTTCTTTCCCCCTACAGTGGCGCTGGAAAGAGAAAATCACACTTGGAGGAAACTGGAAAACAAAGCAGCAGCACAAAAGGAAGCACAAGGCACGCAGCAGAGGAGCCCAGGGTCTGTTTGCTCGGTGAATTTCAGGTGTGGCAACACCGGTGGAATTAAGCAAGGTTCAGCACCTCCTGTGACCCTGCACACACACACACACACACACACACACACACACACAGAGGCAGACAACGCTGGGGAACACCTCCAAGAGCCTGCCACTGGTAACCCTACACATTCCACAGGCACAATTTGGGACTGGCAAGGCCGTTCTCACGCAGGGGCAGTGCTGGCATGGGTGACTGCCAGCCTAGGAGGGTGGATGAGCACTGGGATGTCCTCCCCCAGTCATCTGTAGCTGATCTAGGGGTGTTTGCAGCAGAAGGGAAGTGCCTGGTGGAAAGAGAGGAGTTATTTATGCTTGAAAGGAGTTCCAAACATGGTCTAATTCTGTAAGAATCTGCAAAACTCCTTCCTGGGACGCTTCAGAGTGGTGCCTCCTTCAGGGAGTGAAGCAACAGTGGTGTCTGACACACTGGCAGGGCCTAAACTGATAAAATTAAAACCAGTCAGCACACCTTATGAAACAAACATTTTATTTCAATAAGGCTGCTGCTCTGTCTTGATACACTCAGATTTTCCAAGGTGTTTTTACCCCACAGCCTGTTGTAAGATCTCACATTATGTAATTTTCAGAGGGGGGAAGACGTGATGTGGATAAACACTCTCCCCTGGGGGTGGCAGGTCTTCCAGGTTCTGCAGCTGCTAATGAGATCATGAGAAACGTGTGGGTCTGTTTTACCAACGCCCCCAGACGCGGTCCTTGCTGCAATGTTGTTTTGTTCGACTGCCCCGCTATCTAGACAAGGACATCAGAGCTCCACAGGCAAACTCAGGGCATGACTCACAGGCTGCAGGGCAGGAAAACCTGAGGAGGATGGGTCATCTTCAGGGGATGAGCTGAACAAACCAGTTAATGGTCGCAAGGTGACAAAAATGTGTCCTTGGTGAGCTGAAAAATGGGTGCAGTCCCTGGGCAGAGAGTGTAAGTCAGCCTGAGATGCTGCCTGGTGCCTCCTCACAGCTAATCCACACCCCAAGGAGCTCAAGAGACAAAGAAAGATGAGCAAAGAGGGGTTGGGAATTACAGGAAAGCTGTGGGGAAAGGGGGAAGAGGGAGAACAGGAGCCAATGTGGCTGAGACACAGCTCAGCCCAGACACTGGCACATGAAAGTGGCATCAGATGCCATAAAACATCTCATGCCTGCCAACTGGGACAGCTGCTGAAGTGGCTAGCAGGCAAAAACTGGGCAATTTGTGTGATTTCCATGCTGTCATCTGAAGATACCGGCCTATTTTACCCCAAAATCCTAAATAAACAACACAGATTTCTTTTATTTCCATTTACACCTTCTAATTCTTTAACAAGCATTCAGTGCTTGAGTTCAGATAAGCACAGATGAAATTAACATCAGCCAGGACTTGGTGCTGAGAAGAAATATGCTGTCATTATGCTTTGAGAAGTCAAAAAACTCCACAGACTACTTATACATATGAAAAGGAAGAAATTACCTCCCTACAGCAGGCATGGACAGAGTAAATGGGATGTTTGGCTCCTGCAATAAATTACATGGATTGCCTGCAAGGATTCCATGTCTAAATCTCAGAAATCAAGTACCTGGGTCTTCACACGGGGTATGTGCCATAATTTATCTTCTTGAGAAGGGTGATACCTTTACTCAGCCTAAAATTCTTGGCAGGAGAGCAGAAAGTCTGTTTTTGTAAGGCTGATCAGTTTCTCTGATTTCCAGTTCTCTATGTTGCAGGACCGCTGCGTGGGCCTGGGGATTCTGAGCACCCCAGAAGCCCTAATCCTACCTTTTCAAAAGGGATACATGATTTTCAGGAAGCTACATGTGGCTTAAGATTTTCCAGAAGTATGTGTCTGGTACCTCCTGGTGAAGTCCATCCAAGCAATTCTCTAAATTTCTGCTCCCTACTGAAAATACAGCCTACTAAATTCTTACTTACACCTGACTTCACCCTGTCATGCAGAATGCTGTCTGCATTCCCTTCATGTGTTCTAATCTGTAACCCCAGCTACAAATTGCAAATTAATGCACTTAGGATGTCTCTTTTCTGGGGGGAAAAAAAAAAAAACAAACAAACCAAGCCAAAACAAAAAAACCCCAAACTTTCAGACTTTCATAGGAAGCTCAATTTTCCCAAAAACCTCTCCCCAGCAAATGGGTCACAGAAGTTTGGATGTCTGTGGTGAGAGTAATTTCATGGGGCTATAAAGTCCAACCCCCTGTGCTGCATAGGGAGTGCACAGGAAAAAAAAAAAAATCTCAAGCTGCCTGGAAATGTTTCACTGGCTCACCTGGCTTTGTAATTAATTGGAGACCTTAGTGGCCATTGGGCAGTAAGCACAGGACTGTTTGTTCTTCTGAGGATTATATCTCACCCACACAACAAAATTAAAATAGCACAGCTTTCCACTTAAAAGGATTTCACCCCGGGCTCAGAAACACAACAACATCAGTCCTTGTTCTAGAAAGGCAAAAGGCTTACCCCAAAATACACAGGAAACGAGTGGTGAAGGTAAGAACTGATACCATCCAACTTCTGCACCTGAAGTATTTGTGAATCATTGAGTGGTTTGGGTTGGAAGAGACCTTAAAGATGATCCCATTCCACCCCCTGCCATGGGCAGGGATACCTTCCACTACCCCAGGGTGCTTCAAGCCCCAGTGTCCAGCCTGTCCTTGGACACTTCCAGGGATCCAGGGGCAGCCACAGCTTCTCTGGGCACCCTGTGCCAGGGCCTGCCCATCCTCACAGGGAACAATTCCTTCCTAATATCTAATCTAAACCTTCCCTCTCTCAGTTTAATGCCGTTCCCACCTTGTCCTCTCCCTCTATGGCCTTGTAAAAAAATCCCTCTCCAGCTCCCTTGGAGCCTGTTTAGGCACTGGAAGGGGCTCTAAGGTCTCCCTGGTGCCCTCTTTTCTCCAGCTGGACAGGCCCACCTCTCTCAGCCTGTGTCCATAGCAGAGCTGCTCCATCCTGGAGCATCTGTCTGGTGCTGCACAAGCCACAGGAGAGAGCAGCCAAGACCATGGGCATGTGCATGCTTTGTTACCTCTGCTTCTGAGTCCTCACAGGGGAAAATTCAAAAAGAACCTTTCTGGATCAAAACCCTTTTCTGCTCTGGACTTTTGTCCTGAAAAGAGTGGGTTATCTAGCATTAAGACCTCGCCCTCCTTTCCCACACCCCTGCTCCCCTGTCTGTCAAAGGTCAACAAACAAGGACTACATGGAAAGGAGATCACACCACAGCTGCTTGCCACAGGTCATTAAGCATCATTTTGGTCTCAGCTCTGTGTAACAACCTTGTTTTCCCCACCTTGGGGGGCTGTTAAAGCAGTAAAATTGCCAGCTAGCAGAACTTGTGGGTGTCTGACTGGTAGCTTCCAAGTGTTTCTTTTGGGAAGACTCAAAACTTTACATTTTTTCTTGTGTCAGTGCCACATCAGTATTATTTGACAAAGGGCATAACACCTTCTGCAGATGGCTTTGTTAAGGCTCAGCAATAATTAATTGTCTACTGTCAACTGGAAAAGATCTTCAGAATGGCAGTGTTCCTATTTATACTGTGTTTGATCCAAATGTCCTTTGCTTTATGAGCCACAAACTCTCTTTGAACAATGGCAGTTCCTGGGTTGGTTTTTTTTTTAAATTTCAGCCTCTTCCCTAATGCAGCAGTTTGTGGAGCCAAGCCTGGCCATTGCCATACTGCAGAGATTATTTTAATGATCTCTTCCTACCTGTCAGCCAAGGTGGTAAGGATATAATTTAGTGAGCCTTTCAAGCAATCATTCAGCAACACTTTAATACAAAGGGTATCATTAAATGACCAGTCACATGCCCAGCCCAGGGAACACCAGTCCTGCTCTGTAATCACCAGTAATCTGAGTGACTCAGTCACTCTACCAAGTGCCATGAATGTGCACCAGAATAACTGGAAAAGAAAAATCGGTCAAAGGGACACAATTTCTATTAAAATAATGATGTATTACAAAGATGTGCAGTCAGAATCTTCAAACTTTTGTCCTGCTTCTTCTTGCACTCTCACCAACATGCTTCAGTCTGCCCTTCATGTGGTTGTGACATCCTAGGGAAGCATTTATGTGTTTACACATTATTGCTGTTAGACTTTCAACATTCAAAGACTTCAAAGATCCCAGGTGAACTGCTGGGTTCTGACATCTCGGGCCAGGTCTTGATGAAGGACTTCATTTTTTGGAGGCACAAATAACTGCTGGCATAATTAGTTGCTGTAGTGTGCATATCTGAGCACATCAGAGCAGCCAGAAAAGCAGAAAATTTTCTTTTTTGAAATTGAGCTGTGTTGTGTCAACAAGGCAGATGTGTTGTGGTTTGGTTTGTTCTGTTCTGTTTGCCTCTGTCACATCCCTGTATCAAAGGAACAAGTCCCTGGGTTGCTCTTTGCCTCTGAAACCTTAAGTCAGAGTCACACAGTGGCCACCCCGTGACGTTTTGAGCCTTGGCATTATTCTGTTTAGATCCCCTTAGCTCATGGACCCTTAAATCGTGAAAAATGGTAACTAAGGAAAGGCAAAAAAGAAAAAAAAAGAAAAAAGAAAAAAAAAAAAAAGCCTTTGAAGGCTGAAATCAGGCCACAGCCAGTGTCACTCTCACTTCTGGAGAGTGGCTTTTCCAGGTAGGATCCTTCCCTGGTGGCATTCTGCCTGTAGAGCCACTACAGGGTGGTGAAGCCCGAGGCTGGGAGGTGTCCAGATTTTAGAAGAGGGAGCATTCAGAGGCAGATGTGGAGCTGATGCTTCTCCAGCCCCCTCTGCAGCAGATCTCCTCGTGACCTCTTCTGACCTATTTAATGCTGGGTCTTCTCAGGACAGTTATGGGGCTTAAAGGAACAGGAACAAAGTGGTGGTTTCTGAAGCTTCTGAATATCTTTGAAAAACCACAGCAGACTCTCACCCACATCTTGAAAATCTGTCCTTTCATCTTTGCCACTTAGCCTGGGTTAAAGACGGGGACATGCAGAACACTCTAGACACTATTATTCCCCAAAAGAAATAAGAGTACCAGACCAAGACAGAGCAATCTACTGCTGACTGAAGTGCTCAGAGATGATGGGGACGAAGGCCAGCACAAGAAGAGCAAAAAGGGACCTTGACCAACCAGTTTCTGAGGAGGAAAGATGAAAGACTCACTCCAGCTGCCATTGAAGGGAGAGGAAAGATTCTCATTACCCTAAATCGGAGTCAGATGAAGGGCTTGTTTTCTGTGTACATCTGTGGAGCAGGAGGCATGGAAGTGTCAGAACCAGACAGAAAGAGCAGCCCAGTGCAGATGGAAGGGGCAGGAACAGGAATTCTGATCTGGTTTAGAAAGCAAAATGCTGCCTACTCCCTCCCCAGCACGGGCACACAAAGCCACACACAAAACTCCAGTGGGAAGCAGTGGAAGCAGCTCCCCTCTCACAACAGCTTCGCTGGAATCTGGTGCTTTTGACATTCAGGGCTAATTGGGCTGCATCAGCCAAGCTGTAATGTGCCTTGGCTGGGTCACACAAACCCACCCCCAGAGCCGTGTTGGTCCTTCTGAATACAAAACACAGCAGTGACCAGAGCTGTACAAACAACCCTGGCTCAGACAGGTTTGGTCAGCTGCCAGCCCAGGGCACAATTCCACTGAGCCCTCCTCCCTCCAGCCCCACAGAGCTGGGCTGGAGCATCAGTGAGAAGAAACTTTGGTGTTTCCCTGCCCAGCACCAGGAATGTCCCCTGCACCTGCTCAGGAATGACATCAATTCCCTAATTAATTTTTTTTTTTGGTCATTAATGGTTTAAATTAATTTTTAATTAATTGTTGCACTTATAGTAATAAGCAGTGTATTTTATCCACAAGCAGTGTAATTTTCCACTTTAGGCAGAATGTAGCTTTTTGCACAGATTGTTATTTTTAGAGTGAGTTTATGAGATCACCGAAACTTTTTAAGTTTTGCTAAACTAACCCTGATAAGCTTCAGTGAAGAAAGCCTGGGGGAGCTAAACCCTGGACACCTGGAATCCAGAATTTATAGCCCTCCAAAGACATGGTGGAGTGACCAGAAGATAAAGAAAAGACTATCAAAGGCAATTCAACATGTACTGGGAAACTCCCTGCCTGTGAAAGAAAGATAATGAAAAGACACAGAAAAATGTGGGTAAGTTAGAAACGAGAAAACAAAAACCAACAGAAGTGACAACACTAGTTAAGGAAGAGAATATGTAATTTAGAGCCAATGATTGGTATTTGTCTGCCTAAAGTGCATAAATAAGTGGGAAGTTTTGAAAGCCGTGCGCACCTAGGTGGAGCTATTCCCTCATGCTCCCCAGCCTGGGAAAAACGAATGCCAGCTCCCAAAAAATAGCGTTAGGGAGTTTCACTTGCCCCCACGTTTTCAGTGACACACCTAGGAGGAGATGAGCAACACGCCTGTCACATCTGTGCCTTGATGCCTGACCAGGCTGGCTGTCACCTGGCCAGAAGTTAATTTCAGACTTTCATAAACACTCAGGGAGAAGAAAAGAAAAAAAGAAAAAAAAAAAAAAAAACAAAAAAAAAAAAAAAAAAAAAGAAAAGAAAAAAAAAAGCAAAGAAATCTACAGTGTGAAGGGAAGGAGGGAGAGGAATGGGAAGGTGTGGGCGGGGAAGGGGAGAAGAACAAACAAACCAACAAAAAAAAAAGCTGTTTATTAGCAGGTAATTAGATTACCCTAGGAATTTCCAGATGTCCTTGGTCTGGTTTTCAAAACAAAGCACCCCAAGTTGCACCAGGAGAAAACAACTCAGGAGAACAGAGAATTAAAACACATAAATTCTGCATTTCACATTGCTCATGTAAAGACCTTAGACCCCTTTGAACTCTAAGGTCCTACTTATAAGAACACTTGAGCATTTGCAGGAGCAAGGCACAAGTTTGTGCTATTTTTAACTTTATTTCATCTGTACAGCCAGTAATTACAAACAAAAAGCCTCAGATTTAAAAAGGCCACATGACCATAAAATCACGCTACTAGAAACCCATTTTCAAACTAGTAACAATTCTTCTAATTTTTTTTTTTTTTGAGGTAGGCCTTTAGTGCCCCACATATCGACCTAAGCATATTGCTTTTCTAATGTTGCTTTTTCATCTGCCTCCATGTTGATGGTGTAAATCATTAAAGTTTCTCCCAGGGACACATTCCCAGCTGGGTTAATGGGATATGAACCTCATGACCAGTAAAACTCTGGTAATTTACATCAGCAGATGCTCTGGCCCTCGCAATATCCTTTGTTTTTCTACTGCAAAAGGAAAATTGGTGGTTCTTTTTGTGAGCCCTCAGCACTTTGAACAGTGATTGAACCTTATTTACTCTCAGCCTTCCTTACAGGGCTCTGGCTTTGGAAAGAGGTATCCAAGAGGAGTGGAATTTCCAAGGCTCACTATCTTTGTTTCAGTTCCTCCTCAACATGCTCTCCTTCTCCTTAAAGCCATTCCTCCTTCTCCTGCCCCTCCATGCCCTTGAGGAAAGTCCCTTTCCAGCCCTTCCTTTAAGGGAAACGTGGAAAAAAATTTTTTTTAAAAAGTACAAATTTTAAAAATCTGAAATGTAATTAGTCAATACAAATTATTCCCTGCTTTGGCATGAAGGTCACCATGTCTTTAAAACTTAAAAAAGAAATAAAGGCCTCTTAGGAAAGGCCTACTTGGAAATGCACTTGGGAAAACTACAGCAGCTGATATATCCATCAGCAAATAAAGGAACAGCTTAGTAATGGCTATTGATCTAAATGTTGGATGGGCTGAGGCATTCACCGTGGAGGAAGGTGTCCAAAATAACACAGAGGGAAAAGATGCCACTGAGGATTTAGAGCTTAGTTCCATGGATTTGAGGTTTTCCATCAAGTTTTTGAAGAGACCCTCATTTCCTAAGAAGTTGTATCAATGGCATTGATATTTTGAGGTGTGTTGTGGTCACATAGATCACTATAGCCACCTCCACTGCCTCCCCAAACCTGCTCAACAGATTTAACTGGGACAGAGGTTTAGCACCCTTAGGAGGTTAACCAGCCAAAGACACATTGGTCATGCTGCAGAGAAGCAGACTGTCCTGCAAACTCCTCCATATGCAGTAAGAAATCAAAAAAATTCACATGAGGGGAAAAAAAAATGTTTTATAAGCATCTCAACATAGGGAAAAGTTCTGTGAGGGCTCAATGTACACTTAAGAGCCACAAACCCACATGTAAACCAAGCTTTTATTATTTCTGTCACTCAAGGGACTTCCTGGCAGGTATTGTCAATCAAAACTCCTACAAAGCCAATTCCTACCTACATTGTTTTTCTACATTTTGTCTTGCCATAAGTGACTAAAGCCACCAGTGCTGAGCTGATGACAAATGACCCAGCTGCCAAAAATTCAGTTTGAGCACGCCACTATCAAAAGAAAGTTTTCCAGAGAACTGAAAACTCTGAAGAAACCAAACTCTCCCCAATATCCCCATGAAGACTCTGCTGCCATTTGGGCACCAAAAGCCCTCCAGCTTTGTATGAAACATAATGTAGCTCAAACCTACATTTAAGCTGAGGTGTCTC
The DNA here is from genome assembly GCA_013399835.1 of Leptocoma aspasia. Taxonomy (NCBI): domain Eukaryota; kingdom Metazoa; phylum Chordata; class Aves; order Passeriformes; family Nectariniidae; genus Leptocoma; species Leptocoma aspasia. Next base: position 486,482 of record VXAX01013983.1, read on the forward strand.
ACAAAAAGCCCCACTTTGGCTGGTGTTCAGGCAGGTAATGGTTCCTCTTTCAGGTGGAAGAACAAATTGTTCCTCATGTGAACAAGATTTCCATTATGATCACAGGAGACTTGCAGGGATGAGAGGAGGCCCGATGTAACAATGCCCTTTACACTGTCTTGGACCAGCTGATGTGAATCATACTCCCATTTTTATGTAGGCACCACTTCCTTTTTCACAAGGCTAGACCACGATGAAGCAGAGAGATGATCTGGGGGGCACCTGGGTTATTTTGAGCAGGGAGTTTGAGAGAAACATCCTTCTTGCTTCATTACATCACTTACACCTGAAAGTCACCATGGAGACTCCATTTATTATCAGAGTGACTGCTTCAAAGGTGATCTTCAACACTGGGTCCAGGATGGAAGAAAAAGCAGATCCAAGGTTTTAAATTTGCTAATACAATCAGAGAGCCATACAGAAAACAGGCACCATGGAAACAAGCCACTGCATTATAGTCTACAAAAGTCTAAAAAGCAGGCAAGCTAATTTTCAGCCTCTCAGGTTATTTTCAGGCATCAAAAGGATTGTTTTCAGTCTGCTCAGGCTCAGATTTGGACAGAGAATGGGCAAGCAGGCACTCGAAATGCAGGCCTCCATTCAGGAGCACAGCAAAGTGCCCTCTTGGCCAGAATATCTCTTTCCACATCCACTGCAGTAAGCACCGTTCACTTTGGGTTTGCCAAGACCCTTTTAGCACTCTGAAATGAGCTCAGGGCTGTGCATGCTTGAGGCAGCCCAGCCTGTGCCATCAGAAGGGAGAACAGGATTGAAAAGCACATGCTCCTTTCCACCCCTCAGTTTTCTCTCAGCTAAAAAGGTGCATTGCTCAGGGCTGGGGGTGAGGGGCTCCTCTGAAGTGAAACAGAGTTAGGGGTACCTAATTCGGTGCTGTGGCCTGCCCTATCACTCCAGAATTCCAGGGAATTCCTCCTCCCACCCCCAATCTGCTCTTAATTGTTCAGACATTACAATGTGACAAATCCTCAGAGGAGCTTCCACGGGGGGGACGTTCCTTTCCACGTTGTCATTTTTCAGTGAACAAAGTGCTTTAGTGGCATGGAGACCAAAGCAGCTCTGCCTTGAAGGACCAGGGGGATATTTTAGCAAGCATGTCCCAAGAAGCTGAATGCGTTCTTTTCATGGATGAAAGGCAGCTTTGACCTTCTGTCTCCTACAAGTCTTGATAAACACAACTGCTTTACACCTTGTGGTGTGACAGACTGGTTCAGGATAATGAGAGCCTCATTTTTCATTTCAGACAGCTGGAATATGCAAGTTTTAAAGCATAAAAGCCCTAGAAGATGTGACAGAGATAGTCACTGCACATGTTAGTGGTGAAAGACTAATTTTTTTGCAAAATTTTCAGTACCAGCTGAATAACAGTACCAGCTGTTAAAACTAGTAGGAGAGATTCCCACTTCTTGCTAACTTCCACCCAAAGATGAAACTTCGTAACAAAGAAAATTAGCTCTTTTTAGAAATGCCAGGGTGCTACTTCCCCCTTTATCACCAATGTTAATAGCTGAACTTAGGTACCCCAACAAATTTATCCCAAGGAAGTAAACAAACCCATCCTACAGATCCATCCCAGCTGTCCCAGAGTGAAAGGAAACAGCAGGAAACCAGCCCCAGGCAGAGGACAGGAAGAGAAAGCAGTGGCTTGTGCACCTGCTTTGTTCCATGCCCACCAGAATGGCTGGAAAACCCAACACACGCTGAAAAAAGAGATTTCCCTGCTTCTCCCAGCAGGATGATTTCAGCACACAATTCTCAGGTGCTCCCTGTCACAGCCTGCAGGGGAAATTTCACTGGGAAATTTCTCTAACAACTCACCCACCCAAGGGGCTCAGCTGGTTTTCTCTTCAAGGCAAGCCTGGGAGTCCAGGTCGCTGAAATCTGTTTGGTATTTATGATTTATTCTACTCACTTCTTCCCAACCCTGGAAGATTGAACAGGATCCCTGAGCTGTATGGTTGACATGAAAAAATAAGGTCTTTCCAGTCACATTTTCTATTCACTTTTAAAAACTGGCTATTGTTTTAAAGAAAAAAAAAAAAAAAGCCATGCAATTAGGGGTTTTGCGGGGGTGGACTTTTGCCTCTTGAAAATTTTTCACAAACACTAATAGGTGCTTTTAGGTAGAGGGTTTGAGGGGGGAAGTAAACCCACTGTGGAAGCAATGTTTTTGAAATAAAGAAATGGGCAGCTGCTTCCATAACAATAAAGGACATCAGAAAATTTCACAGTGAATAATCCAGGGCATCTATTTTATATGCCACCTCAGAAAATCCTTCTTTCCAATTCATCATTGGGTAACTCAGCTAACTCTTTCTGATTCTGCAAATTCTTTTCTTTCTTTGCCTATCAGAACCTAAGAAAGAGATAAATGTTAATTTTTATAGCTCTGCTTAAAATATAAAGAGAAGATGGCAGAATTCAGTATTCAAATGGTGTTTAGGCAGCTTCTACACTTCAAAAAAGAAAAAAAAAACAAAAGAAAGGGCAAGATATGGAAATTGAGGCTAAGCTTTCACAGCAGATAAATTCCCACTGGAATGGTAAGGCTGCATAACAAAAATTATTAATTGTGAGGACCTGGATCAGCCAGGGACCTCTGGAGATCTTCAGGCATCCCGGGTGAGCCACAGGATTATATCAGAACACTCAGGGCTTCAACCAGGCTGGACTTGGAAACCTCCAAATATGGGGACAGCACAACCTGCTCCAATACGTGACTCAAATCCTATTTCATTCTATTGATAATGATGTCCTCCATTACTCAGAAAAGCTTAGACACCACTGTGACCTAAAAAAACTCTGTGCAAACACTGCATCCCCCTGCCAAGCTGACCATGAAGTCAAGGCTGCCCACACGAAAAACCTAATCAGATTTCCACCCCTTTGTGGTTCACAGATGATGGTCAAAGCCACACAACCTTTCTACTCCACCTAAAGCAGCAGCCAACAGCTCTTACAGGACATTGTCCTTCAAGCAGAATAGGGACAAGATGACATAAACTCTGTTAGGAGCCTTCACAGGCACTTGCTGACAGCAGAGGACGTGATGCTCCAGATTCTGAGGACCTGTTTCCAGAGTTCAATGTGCCACAGCTTTGGTGATTCATACCCTGTGATCTGCACAGAACCTGCAGGCAGGACCACGAGAAGGGGCAAACAGAATTGGGGCAGCTCAAAAAAAAAAAAAAAAAAAAAAAAAAAGAAAAAAATGTATCAGCAAAAGGTGAGGAAAAAATGAAATTAGTAACAATGGCACCGATGGAGAGCTAAAGTTTTACAAACTTGTAGATGGAAGTTATTGAAGGAGCACAACAGAGTTTTAGCTGCCTTTGGTTTGGCTCCAAGTGGCTGAAAAACTGCCTTTTTAAGCAAAGTCTGATTCACTCTGCTCTCTTCCTTTCCAGTGGTCCAAACTCCAAGCCTACAGATTCCACACGCTCTAAGCTGCCACAGGAACCACCAGCTTTCCATGCCTACAATAAACAGGTGTCCTGTGCATGAACAGCAAAACCAGGATATTCAGAACAGGTCAGATAAGTGTTTATGCACAAGACCAGAAGCATTAACTTGCTACATGCAAGCTTTCAGATTTGTTGGCATGGGCACAAGGGATACAGCCAAGACTTTCAGACTTTCAGCATCATAGAAACTCTGCCTGGGAACAAAAGAGAAAAAAAATACTAACCCTCATAATTTTTCCTCTTCCTGGCCCCATGCACATATATGGGGAAAAACAGAAACCACATTCAATAACATCTAGATACCTAGTGCCTCTGCTCAGTGAAAGAAAATTTAAATTTGAAGAAGTAATGTATTCTCCTTGTCCCCAACTCTATTTTCCAAAACAGTAAAATTGGTTATTATCTGAAACATTAAAAACAAAAAACCAATCAACCCCCATAAAAAAAACCACTAAAAAAAACCCCACAACCAAAAAAAAAATCCCCCCAAAATCACAGGCAGACACCAAGCATGGAAAGTTTCCTTCTAGCTCATTTAAAGCTGCAAACTTAGAAAGAACAGATCAGAAAAATCTTAGAACAGAGGATGTAAATAAGGTTATGTTTACTTCAACAAAATACCAGAATGGAAAATCTTTCCAAAACCTTCATCCTACCACTTTCACAACCAGGACTTTTTCCAAGTGAAATTACTAGTCCTTAACACTGTTTAAACTGTTCCTATCTGATGAGCAGACTAGTGATCAAGCACAGGACCAAACCCACATGACTGCCTTTCCCACCCCTACACCCAGCTCTCTGGGGTGTTTCTTGCCCTCAGATTTACATATTCAGATTTGGGACAGAAGTCTCCATCGAGATTCTGGCACACTCAAAGCCTGCATGACAGAAGTGACACAGCTTTGAACTGAAATTACTTAAGCCCAGCCCTAATTTTGCCAGCTACGTATATTTTTGTGTATCCGTAAACCCCTCAGGGTTTCTTTAGGTGTCTCCCCTCTCCACACACCTCACTGGTGTGTTGCTAAGACTCTCAAACCTGGGATTTCAGCACTACAGCCCCCACAGAACTCCCCAGACTGGGAAGCATTTCCCCTTCTCTTTCCCCAAATGCAGAATGAATCACTTTTTCCCCCTTTCCCCCCCCTTTCCCCTCCTTTCTCCCAGTTACCTTGCCAGCCAACCATGCAAGATGCCTGGTCAGCTCTGTGTGACCTCTGCCTACACTTCTCTAAATGCTAATTTAATTTGACAACTGAGCTGCTCATTCTCCATCTCCCCAGTGTAGCTCAATTCCTGATTACAAAATCTGAGTGTTAAACAGGAGGACAACCAACACTGTGGCTGGGGTCAGAGGTGAAGAGAGAGCAGGATTAAAATTAAGCAACCTGAATTTCCACCTGAATAAGGCCAGTGTATAATGATGACCCTGCTTCTGTTCCCAGCAAAGAAAAAATTGCAGCCCTTTCCAGGGCATAGAGGTGTCCACAAACACAGAGAACTGGGTATTAGCAGAATCCAGGAAAAGGTAAGTATACAGAAAACTGAAATTTGTCTGAGTGTTCTATATGGTTTGTCTTCTCCTCTCTTCCAGAGTTCAACTCCAGTCAGCAACTTATCCCCACACAGCCACTTGCTCACTCCCCTGAGCAGTGGAATGGGGGACAGAATCAGAAGGTAAAAAGCTGCAAAATTTGTGAGTTGGGATAAAGACAGCCTGATAAGGACTTGATAAAATCCACGCACACACACAGATAAAACAAATCAAGGAATTCTTTCACCACCTCCCATGGGCAGGCAGGTGTTCAGCCATCCCCAGGAAAGCTGGGCTCCATCACTTGGGAAGACAAACCCCTGAATGTGTGTGTCCCTTGCCCTTCCTTTGTGTCCTCACCACCTCCTAAGCTGGCCATGATACACCACAGTCTGGAATACCCCTTTGGGTCAGTTGGGATCAGATGTCCTGGCTGTGCTCCCTTCCCAAATCCTTGAGCACTCTCAGCCCCTCACTGCCAGGGTGGTGAGAGGAGCGGAGAAAGGCCTCGCTGTGCAAACACTGCTCAGCAATAACTAAAACAATTCTGCATTACCAACATGTTTACAGCACAAATCCAAAATCCATCCTCCTACTGTAATCTCCGTCCCAGACAAAACCAGCACGCTCACCATAAAGCAAAACTCTCAGGGAGAAGAAAAGGGACAAAAACCCAGCCCCTTGCAAAATAACACTAATTGTTCCATGTAAGCTATGCTGATGACGATGTGACAGCCACACAGAGCAGGTTTTTTTCAGCTGGAACAAGTAATTTGATGACAGGCTTGCAGCTTCTCCACCTACAAACCACAATCATGCAAATAACATCTTAGCACCGAGACACCTATTTATGTAAGCACAGGCCTAATCACTCACATCCAAAGCATTCAGAAGGTATTATTAGGGCATGATAAGGTTTATTAGGGAACAACACAGCATTCTAAAGACACCACAACCTTCATCTGTGAAGCAAGGAAATAAAACTGCAGCATTAGTGGCTTCACTTTCAAACTCCAAGTATAAAAATGGCAGAATTCTGCACTAGAAGCAGCCCCATTAGGCAAACCTATTTTTCTTGCCACCCTACTTTCCTCTCCTCTAAAAACACCAGTTTGGATCTGCCACCTTACAGCATGAACACTGTGTGAATCCAATGCATGGCTTCAACTCCCAGCCTCATTTTGCATCAGAATGATTAAACAACGCGACTCTTCCCAAAAACTGTCTTACCCCTTCATCAGGGATCCTCCCTGTTCTCCTCACCTGCACTCTGAGCTCCCAGCTACCCTCCCCTTTAAGCAGGGCAGGACTCGCAAGTGACAAAGGCCACACTTTGATAAATCTGGAAAGCAATAAACAACCCTTTTTGTTTTTCCAAACATACCTAGAGAAAAGGGAATTCTGAACTGGGATCACAAGGCTCCTTCCTGCCAAGAGCAGTGGATGAATTTACCAGCCTCTCCCACAGCTAGCCACAGCAAAGAGTTAATTTCAGCAGTAACAGCTCTCCATCCTGCTGCCCCTGCCTGGGAGCAAAATCACCCTCTTTCATGGAAAACTGAGGTTCAGTGTTTCAAAAGTGACCATTTGCCACAGGTTTTGAAGGCAACGTAGGCACCCTTCAACTAGATTTAGAAAATTGCTTTTTGTGTATTCTGCCTCCTTTCTGTTTGTGTACCAGAGAGCCACTTACTGCAAATTCTGTGAAATATGAAAAATACGGCTATGTACACATTTAGCAACAATTTCTTACTGCAGCTGAAAAAAAATTACAGCTTTCTTGACTTACAGTTGTATTTAATATATTCCAGTAGCTTCTCATCTTAACCCTGCTGCTCTTCCAAGATTGAAAGTTCCCAGGTTTTTTCAGCTTTCCACAGGTCACAGCTTAGATTTTAGGACACTCATGGATCACAAATTACATTAATGCTCGTAAGGCACAATCCATCAGGAACAGTTGTCCAAATGGACTCTGCAGCATTGCTCCAACAGTGTCCTGCACAATCCTGCCCCTTGCCAAATGGAAATTTTATATTTTAACATGGAGACAGGGGAAGCAAGCAGCATGTTTGTTAATATGAAGTGCATGCTTTTAGGCAGATCATTTTTCTCACTTCAAGCAACACAGAGACTCACAGAAATAAAAATCAAACTTTTTTTTCCTCTCCACCTTTAAGCAGGAGGATTTCAGTGCAGTCAGACTACCCAAGAGTACTTTATCATGTTTGTGAGGTAAATGCCAAGGTACAAACTGGTTTGTTTCTTTTTACTGCCCTCGTTGTTTTGTAACCTCTTTATCATCTCCCTCAGAACTGGTTTTAGAACCAAAGCACTAACAAAAGCTACTGGATAAGCTAAAAGAAACAAGTAATTTCTTTGTCTTTGAAGTGTCCCTGCAGATAAATATTAGTTCTGTTCCCAAATACTCCATCCATCTCTTATTTATACACCCAGAGTCCCACCAAAGATTTGCTCATTCTGACTCCCCATTTGGCCATATCACACCACTCAATCCCTTCATCACACTTGTAACTCTCCCAAGCATTTCCTTTCACACACACTCCCAATTCCAGGTCCAGACTCCTCACCTCAACCTCCCTATGGAGATCTCTATCCCAGATGTTTAGCACTTTTGTCCTGTTTCATATCCCACCCTGAAGACGATTTCCTGCCCCTTTTCCTATTCTGAAATCCTATTCTTCCATCCTCTAACAGAAGCTGGTAGTGCTCCCTTTGCAGGTGGCATGCTTTCTTCAATATTGAAAAGAAAGGGGAAAAAAAAAAAGAGATTTAGAAAAAAGACAAGGGAGTGGGGGTGGGAAGAAACAAGCTTAATTCAAAGGTATAATTAAAAATATGTGTCTGACTTCAACAAGACTTTGAACAGATTCTAGATACAGCCACACAGACATGTGGGAGACATTGCCTTATTTTTTCATCTTTGGCTGCTGCATATTTAAAGTCAAATGCTTCACATTACAAGGACAGCAACCAACCCTTCCCCTGGGATGGCAAACAGCTGCCTGCTGGTGTATCTGGTTACTCCTCGTCTATCACATCTAAAATCTCTTATCTCAGGCAACAAGAATTCCAAGGATGTTGCTCCTTGCCCTCAGCACCACAGAGTACTCACATTTATGTGTGGAGCCATATAAAAATAGAGAGACACCTATTTCACAAGACACTTTGCACTCCAGGTCTCCCGAGGCATAACTGCATGAACCACACACAACACAAAACCTTAAGGACTTTTTCTAGTACCAGACCTTCAGCAAATGGAAGCACACAGCAGATAATGCTTTGTAACAGCTCACCAAGGAAAATGCCAAAGCAAAGGGATGATGTGGAGGGAAAATCTTCAGGCTCCACCACTATTAGTTATTCCAGACTACTACCATTATTGAAGAGCATGTATTTGTCTTTATTAGTTTCACTGCAGTTTGGACAGGAAATGCCAGAGATGCTGGTGGTCTTCTTGAAAATGTGCTTTGACTAGAACTGGACTTAAATTGTGTGTTTAACATTTATTTCTCTTGCACAGGAGGAAAGAAGTGATTCCTGAAGAAACCAGGAAGTTTCACGACCTTTTTTCCACCCCCCTCACTGGTCCTATATTCTGTGAAGAAATATACCAATACAGAACTGGCACTTGGCAATTAGAAATCAGCAACATCAGCTACAGTCTGCAGATACAGACATCAGCACAGTCATGGATTTGGTGGTAACTGAATACTTACATTTTTCCCATACATCACTTAATCACAGGTGGAATAAGCCTGCTTTTCTGGATGGTTTAGTGAAGACAAAATTTTGTAAATTGTGGCTTCATAACCACATAGTGGTGGTTGTAGCTGTGTCAAAATAATGTTTTCAAAGGACGGTGTTTTGAACACTGTTGGCATCCCAAACCAGGCAGGGAAGAACTAAAAAGGTTACTGACAAAGCTGTTCTCCCCACTCCCACCTTATTGTTTCCATTTAACTAAGGAGTATTTTCAAGTGCAGAAATTCTAGGTCAGTTTTGTGCACAGAGCTGGGTTTAAGAGAAGTCAGAAATAAAAGAAAGATGTGGCTGCCTCCAAAACTCTATAAAACCAAATGAAATGTCCAATGAAACCACAGGTGACAGATCTGTTATTTGAGGACTTGGCTTTGTGTCTCTGTTTGATTCATTGATGCATGTTCTTGAAGTGACGCTCAACCCAGCACTCCAAAATCAGAGTCACAATCTGATTTCAGGAGTGATTATCTCACATTCCTAAAAGGTTCTGTTAGTGTGGGGTAAGAACAGGGCATTTAATCAGTAAAAGTGCTTGGGTTTTAGCTGAATTAATCAGGCAACTCTGGACAAGGTAAATGAACCACAGCATCAAAATGCAGCTGTAGAGAGGACTTAAGAACAGACAACTACAGAATTAATATGACTTCAGAGTAACTTTTTAATCCCAATTAAAAGTGCATCATAAATAGCTTTTGTCTAAGCAGATATTCAGAAGTTTTACAACAAAGGTAAGGACTACAGTACCAAAACTTAGGAAGAAATACTTTATTTTCTCAGCTACTGTTCAGAAAGCCCTGAGGAAACTGATCCCCAAATCCCTAAGAGATCTGCAGCAGAGAAGCTGAGCAGCACTCTGTGCAGACAACTCCCGGTAGTACTTGGTAGAAAACGAGGCACAACATACCTAGGCAGCTTGCTCAGGCCACACCTCCTCAACTCCACATGAATTCCATGTATTCTTCCCTTTTGGCAGCTACTACAAAGAGAGACATGATTCTCCCTGGCAAGTATCCCGCTATTGGACAGGTAACAGTTTTTGCTAGCATGTAAGGTCAGACACCTGTTGTTCATCAGAATTCACAAAAACACTGTTTCACTGCTGGAGAAAACGGGAACAGCATGACTAGTAAGGCTTCAAACACAGCAGCCATAAATCCCTCAGTCACTCAGCATACAAAGTTACAAATGAACAAAGCTACTAGCTTTTTTTTTCTTTTTTTCTTTTTTTTTTTTTTTTTTATAAAAAAAAAGNNTTACAAAGAACAAGCTCAACAGACTTTAATTCAAATACATTTATAATAAGTAAACATTTCAAAATCAAAATTGGAGGGAGTGGACTGAAACACCCAGACATTCTTGCTTTCCTCTCCACCCTCCTAGAGAAGGAATGGTTATTTGTCATAGCAGTTTGATCAGTACAGAAGACTCCCACAAACTAAAAGCTTTTGTCTTAGTTAGGTATTAGCTATGTAGTAAAAGTACATTCAAGAAGTCCTTGTATCAATTTGGTGTTTTTCAAGTACCTGACAGCTGGTCCTTCTACAGATAGCAAACAGCCCCTTTTGGCATGCAGTGTTAAATCAAAATCCATCTCTCCCAGTTCACAGATAAACTGAGAATCCTATTTAGATGAAGTCTACTAGCTGACTCAGGTATTAATGTTAACTTCTCTAAAATGACAACATTATGAAATACTTATTTCCTATTTAGCAGTATCACATCTCCTATCAATAGATTTGGGTTGTGCTACTGATCACTTAGACGACATACACCTAAGAAATTTTAAAAGAATAAAATCTGAATAATTAAAATACACACTATCTGGAAAAATATCACAGATGTATAAGAATAGAAAAAAAAAAGTAAAAGGCTTTAATACATTTAATTATTTTGTGCAGATATTTTTACAGACTATGGCCAATCAATGAAGAGACTAAATACAAATGTTTCAGTCTTTTTAGCTCGTTTTTCAAGACACTTGACTTGTACTTTGAGCCTAAGTACTAGTTAATCCACTGATAAACAAACTCAGCAGAAAATAATTTTTTAGTTGTACCACTAAATCATTAAAATCATTAATATCATTAGTTGTACAGGAATTCAGTGCTGTACCACTAATAATATTTTTTCCTGGTCACTGTAGAGGTAAATTTGTAATCCAGGTAATTGGATTACAACAGTAGAAAAATCAAACTATCCCCATGTTGTGTTCAGGTAACGTTGCACAGAACAGCTTTAGATTAAATTTACATTTGTTTTTATTCCTAGTATTGCAATGACGGGCAAAATTACCTCTAAAAGTAAAAGTGTATTTAAAAAAAAAAAAGATTGTTAACATTTTAGGATGACTAAACAAAATAAATGATAAGTAGGTATGAAGAAGTAAGATTCAAAACTCTGTAACCAGAGTTTATTTTCAATAGAAAGTTTCGAGTGTCAATTTTTTTAGATTGGAATAAATTGATAGTTTGCTTGATATCTCAAGTTTTGAACTTCTCATCCTTACAAAGTGAATAAATCCCCAAAAGTCCTTACTTAACAGAAATAGCATGAACACTACAATCTACTCAAGAGCAACAGAACACTTACAGCTGTACTATAAAAGCTGGTTCAACAAAGTTGGGAAGGTGAAATTTGATTTGATAAAGTCTCATTGCAGCAGACAAAAATGAAGCTTGCATTTTGTTTGCTGGCAGAAAAAGAATATTCAATTCACTAGAGTGCATAACAAAACCAAACATGCAATCTATTGCTTTTAAAACTTTTACTGCAAGATAACATTAAGAGAACAGTAATTAGATATCTATAATTTTTTTTTCCCAAAGAGAAAATATGTAAACAGGATAATAAATTTTTTTTGTATGTATATAGTTTCTCAGATCATTTCAGGGGGACAAAGGAGGGGGTGGTGTTTCTCAATAATCAGGACACTTTTAACTGTAATGGGTTGTCATTGGAAAAAAAAGAAAAAAGCCAACACTGTTCTAATTCAGCATTAGACAAAAATACTGTGTTTCTTGCACTACTTTAACACAGCTGAAGAAAAACCCGAATACCCCTATTTTGGCATTCAGGATTACATTTGCTCAGATCTTTTAGATTTCACAAAGCTGCTATCCAGTGCTGCCATGAAATACAGACTGTAAAATCTATGTAGCACAGGCTACCTCCAATGTCAACACTAAGTGGAAAGGAACATGAAGCAGTGCATTACACTACATTTCTGGAACTAGTACAATAAGAGTGAAAACCTAGAAAAAGTTAACCTACAGTTTATAGAAGAAACTAATTATCTGCAGAAGCTGATTTTTTGGTTGTATATATTTTTTTTTACACTGTGCGATTTTCTGCATTTGCTAATTTAAAACAGACATTTAAAACTTGTTGCTTTCTTTGCTTTGTTTCCTATGTTCTCCCTTCCACCCACCCCCTATATTCCATACACCAAGCATTATGAATATAAGCCCAAATATCCTAGACAATCCAGTGAACAGAGTTAGTGTAATGCACTGGTGTGAGGTGTGAAATAGAAAAAAATTCTCTCAGTCTTCGTCGAAGTTCTGCTGTAGAAGAAAGTTGGCAGCCAGGTTTTCGTTCTTCTCACAAGCGAAATATGCCTGTATCACAAGTCCTTCAGGAAATCCTAATGCCTTTAACTGAAGAAAAGAAACATATTTAGGAGGTACATTTTGCATGTTAGGCTTCTTTGTATGTCTAGTGTCTTGAGATGTCAATTAAGTAATTATTGTCCTCTTGAAAATAACATTGCTGCCTAGCTCAATGCAGACTTTACTTTAAAGTCATTTTTACTTGCAAGTAAAAAATAAGGTGCTGCCTCTGCCTTTAGTAAAGAGGTTCCTCACTTGAAAAAGTGATTGGATTAAGTCTAATGAAGCACCATAAAGACTTGTCACTTCTTTAGTGACACAGTAAGTCTAGAAGAGACCTGGGTCACAGTATTGTCATGAAGTAATGGCACATTGCACTGCTGCAGAAAAAAAAACCAACTTTGCTCAATGCTCATTTTAAACAATTGCACAAAGCTCCAAAGCACTTTTAACAAAAAAATTGTCTGGAACAAAAGCTCCCAGCCTGTGATATTTAGTAGGCTGTCCAGCACATCACATTAAGCCGTATTTTCAGTTGTTTATCTTAAAAAATTAACTACACACTGCAGCCAAGACAAGTAAGCTGAGAGCAATCTGGTTTTCAGAAGTCAAGGAATTAATTAATGTCTGGAACACAGTGACAACAGGGCATGAGAACACCAGAGAAGAACTTATTACTGTGCCAAGAGTTTAGCCAGCACTTAGAGGCATTTCATGTATGGGGTATATCAAATAATTATGAGAAAAACTGTGTCCTATTATCTCTCACCAGCCATTCTTAGATTTTATTTCAGGCTCACAAACAGCATGAAGGCATCAGCTGCAATACTAAGACACTTAAATTTTGAGGTTTGTCTTTCATGGAAAGAGAAAGAAGCATATGGATCTCTGCTGGGTTTCAGAACAGGCTGTGGAGGTAATAAAGCTCTACTGCATAAAATTACTTTAAAAAAGGAATTGCAACAGACAAGAGAAGGTGACCTGTGAAAAAGTACATGGACAAATAATTTCATTGGACTAATTTTATTAATTGCCAATTTCCTCAAGATCTAGAGAACTGACACCTATACTCAAATAGGTATCTTCTAATGATCCTTACTTAAACTTTGGTTTAAGTAAGTCAGATGAAAAAACATTGTCTTTGGGGTACCAAACCACTACCACAGTATGACAAAAGTCTTGCAATTTGTCCTGAGAAAAATCTCATTTTTCTCAGGATGGCATTGCCATCTATGAAAATCCATATTTAGTCAGTTACACAGTATTTATGAATGCAATATACCACCCCAGAGTATATTTTCATGCTTACCAGTACTCTTAGAAAACTATAATTAACTAATTGTCATGGACAGACAAAGAACTGAGTCAAGTTTTGACTTCAACTAATCTACTTAACTTTGAGTGTTCTTAATTTCCAAGTACTTTGCAAACAATGCTCAAGCAGCCAGATCTTTGTACCTGGAGACCTGTCATGGCATGATCTAGAACAGTACTGGCTGAGGCTTCTGCAAGAGGAATTACCTCCTGAATAATTCCTGAGGGAAACCCATTCCATCATCAATTATTACAGGATGGTCTCTGATCACTTAAAATGCTCTGCCTCTTCTCAGTAAGACAGATTTAAGATACTTTAGACTCGACTGCTATAAAGCAAAAAGAGATATGATTTGAAACAAGGCAACAACAGCTATGAAATGCCAAGTACAAAAATACCAAATATGATGCAAAACTACTGAGCTAAACAAAGTTTAAATTAGGTAGGTCTTGAGCATGCACTGGACTCAACGCCCTACAGCAACAAGAATTTCAAAGAAGAAAGACTCACCCTTTCTATAGCTTCTTTTTCCTGAGGTGTTACTTGAATGTAGTTCATGTGAGCATTCCCAGCATCTCCTATTCCTCCAGTGCTGGCACCATCATCACTGCCACTTAAACCTTGGCGAGACTCTAGAACTGGCTCATTCAACATATGAATAAAATGTTCCTGGTGCTGGCTTATTTGCTGTGATGCACAGAACAGTAAAAGAAACACGTATATTTAAGTAACTGAACTTAAAGCATGCCAACAGACAAGTAAAAATATTTATTTTCAGAGAATTAAGAAGTCAAAGGGATGTGCAAAAAGTGCACAGAAAAACACTGTTACATCTAACTATGACAAATGCAATTTTTATGTTTCAATTCAACTGCAGTGATCCTTCCCACTTCCTCATCCCCTCTGCACCCCTCATGAAGTCTCAAATTTGTATCCAATGTCACAGAAAATACATTCTGTACAGCAACAACTGCTGAAAAGCCAGCAATATAACGTTGTAACTGCTATTATCCCAGACAACATCAACATATGACTCCTTTGCAAAGCTAAATCAGAATTAGTAAGCATTATTTTCTTGTTTTAAGATCCACCTGCAGTAGTTGGGGGTTTTCCCGTCCAATCTGCTGTAGCAATGCTGGCAACAGAGAAGGATTTTGCTGGATAATTTGTCTCATCTGCTGGAACTGAGGCTGATTTCGTAAAAACTCAAGTGGATGTCCTGAAAAAAAGATCAGTTAAATGACATGTTTTTTGAAAAGTTACTGAGAATCTTAATAAAATGCATGCCTACACTGTAATTGTAGATAGAAACAAGACATGAAAGTGAATAATACACCACTCACTGAAAATAAAGAATTTGCTTCCTCACTCTGGCTTTAAGCAAAACTTCTTTATTCTAAGGCTAAACAATGCATTTCTTTTTCACCCAGTCTTCTCTTAAGATCCAACAGCCTTGTCCTTATCTCCAACACTTTCCTCTGGATGTCTCATCTCTGGTTAATCTCAATCAGACACATCTACCCAATCCACTGTCTTGTCTCTTGTATCTTGGCCACCATTTCTACCACAGCCTAAGACAGACCTTTCCTACCCCTTCATTAGGCTCCTTTCATGTATTTATCTATCTCCCTTTAAGAGGGAGATAAATACATAATAAATACCCTTCTCCTCAGCAGGCACCAAGCACTGTCAAAGTCCTAGGTCATTTATAGGTCTCTCCAGTGCTACACTTCATGGCCTAATTTCAGGTTTCTCCCTGATATCCCAGCTCCTGTGTGGTAAATATATTAATATAGTCACAGTGAACAGTGCCCAGTCAGTCACAGAGCAGAAAACCAAAGTTTAAGTGAGAGAAAACATCCTCCCCCCCCATCCGTGGTCTTGCACTTAAGAATCCAGAATACTGAATTGAAGAAATTGTGCAAGTTCACTGCATTTTTCTGAAAACTTTGCACATGACATACAACAAGGCACTTGTCCCAAGAAAGTACCACACCTGGAATTTCCATGTTAACAGCTCTTACCCAATTCCCTCTGAACAGCTCACAAGCACCTGGAACTTAATACTGACTGAAAAACAGATTGATTAAGTGCACATTGTTTATCACATCTTCTCAAATACAGCCTTTCTTACCTCCTAGTGAACTAGTAGTTGTGGGTATAGTTGCTACTGCTGCTGCCACTGCTGAAGACTGTGATGCACCAGTGCTTGGTGGTTGAGGGGGGTCAGCCACAGCCTGATTATCTCCAGGTATACCCTAAAGCCACAGTTCACATCATTATCCACAAAATGCTAACAGGTATGTTTCAACTGCATGCAGTATTTGGGTTTCAGAATAAAAGGGGGGGGAAAGAAAACTTAATGCTTTCACTGCAAATACAAGGCAAGGTCCTGTGAGTTTTGCATTTATAACTGACAGAGAACACTGTGAAAAGATTAATTTTATTTTTTGGCAGTAAAAATGTGTGATTTTTATACAAAGGCAGTAAAGCATGCCCTGCATCACTTTAAAACACATTTTGCCCCATAAAAATATCTGCTTGGAATCCTGTTTAAAGATACTTGATATGAGTAAAAAAGTTCAACTAAATATACTATTACGCTATCTTATACTGTTGTGCAAAAGTGACCTTACAGCAACAAATTGCAGTACAAAATATTAGCTAAGATTAACAACTCCATTCAACTGGCAAGGAACTGAGAAGAGATACAAGAACACAGCTCTTGGGACCTCTTTCCTCAATGAAAAGCTGTCATTTACTGTATCTTCAAAGTGAAAAGGTCTGTATGTCACCCAGGTTTAGCAAGTTTTAAAAAAAAAAGTTAACTTGCCTTTTTTTTTATTTTTTATGTGCAAGCAAGATTCTATAGGAACTGACTGCTCAGAGGGCTGAAATGGACAAAACACAGTATTACAACAAACTAGAATGCTGGTTATACAACAATGATACCTCACTCTACTCCTTTTCTCCTGCATGGAAAGCCTTCAAGCTTCCTACCCTAACCCTGCCTTCCTCACTGTCACTGAACTCCTGCACCAAGTCTGTCCTTTCAATCTACCTTTCTGAAGCCTGGAAACTTACTCGTGGGAGAGACACAAAGAATATTACAACAAACCCTGTTGGAACAGCCCAGAGAAGTTACCCAAATGAGGGTCAGCCTTGTGTTGGGGAACCACAAAATATAAGCAACTGGGTAGGTGAAAATATTCCAGATCTACAGGGTAACCAGATAATGAATAGGTTTGTCAAGGCTACCATAAAAATCACTGGTAGGTAATGTAGATTAAAAGTCCTACTGTAACATGATCTTCACATGGTATGTTCATCATTACACCTGAACAAAAAGGACAAATATACAGCTAATATGGAGGGCACATCTAGAAAGGGAAAACTGGACAGTGCTGCAAGCAATGCTCTTTGCCTTGCCTGTTTATTAGGAAGCACATCAAGGTATAAATCACCTGACCATCAAGTGCACATTTAAGCCACTCAGGGGAATAAATGCAAGATTTCCCTGTCACACACTTCATTACCTTCACATGGCTCAGTAAGCTTGCTACACAACCCTCCCTCCACTGAGGGGGAGGAGGATTCCATCCATGGTGTAATTCTGAAGTAACTCTCCCTTATCAGTGGCTTACAGAGCACTGATTAAATACCTTTTCCATCAAATCAGTCATTTCTGGCAATCCAAGTATAATGTAACAATTTGGGTTAATCTTATGAAATTACTAGTTGATTTCACCTATTCACAGGCGTACGTCATCACTGTGTCCAGATCAAACAACATGTGCTTGTTTAAACTTTTAAGTTTGCTCTTGAATTGAAGGACTGTGTAAACTAGTTCAAGCAAATTTACTTAGAAATTATTTGTCATCTTGAACATCATCTTAACTCTTGAACACAAGCTTGAAGTATCACTCTCTAAATAACAGAGAGTACAGTTGTACATTTGTAGTCAGACAATGCCAGTGAGGTGTATGGACCTTGTTCACACAGCTACACAACAGAATAAAGCATGGTAGCAAACCACACACAAGCCACTCTGAATGCAAACACTGCTTGGACTGCAAAAAAGGCCACTATTGCCTTATGGTAGATGAAACAATTGTTTACTGTTTAACTGAGCAGTACAGCCGTTTTTAGCTGACATTGCTCTCTACAGGGCAATAATCACATCAGGTCCAGCTTCTGCACAGAATAGAGGACAAAATAGTTCCAGTTGGGAGGTTCTTACAATGATCATCTAGTCCCACTGACTGACCAATTCATGGCTGACCAAAAGTTAAAGCCTGTAAAGGGCGTTGTCCAAATGCCTCTGAAACACTGACAGGCACAGGATGTTGACCACCTCTCTAGGAATTATGTTCAGTATTTG
This sequence comes from Leptocoma aspasia, assembly GCA_013399835.1. Taxonomy (NCBI): domain Eukaryota; kingdom Metazoa; phylum Chordata; class Aves; order Passeriformes; family Nectariniidae; genus Leptocoma; species Leptocoma aspasia. Next base: position 504,621 of record VXAX01013983.1, read on the forward strand.
ATTATACTCACACTAAAGAAATGTTCCCTAAAAATATCCAAACTAAGAGGCTGGTTACTGAAGAGATGACAAAACTCCTTCTTAACTAGAGGTTAGGAAATCTTTAGCTGAAAGAGAGATATGAATGTAAATGTCTCCAAAGATGAGTCCGGGGCATAGGAAAACAAAGATCATATTTTGCAACTCCTTCTACGAGCACAGGTCACAGACACAGGATTACATCTACAATCCTCAATGATCATGACAACTGAAGAGCTTGGCATCTGAACCATGGACAACAAGTAGAATCTTTGGGCTCATCTGAGGAACAGCTGTGCTTTAATTACAGTTTAAGTCCTTTCCAACACCCTACCCTTGCTGTACACAGGTTCTTTAAACCTGGACAGTGCTGTTCACACTTACAGATCTCAAAGTCATAACCCTAATCTGCAGATTATATAAAAGATAGTGCTGATGATAGTTTGGATGCAAGTAATGTAGAGAGAGGGTCAAAGAGCAGTGTCATCAACAGATCAGATCAATAGCAACTAAAAAGAACCTTTTTGTGATGCAGCAGGAGAGTAAGGATCATCTTCAGACTCCAGCAGATCCAGAACAGTTATAAAGACCATTTACAGCAAAAGGATTCTTCTAAAAGGACAGCAAAAAGCCTGCCATCTAATGTGGTCTCCAAGAGCAAGACCATTCCTCCCTACTCCCTTTTCTAGCAGGAGGAAGAGGAAGAAAAAAGAAAAGGTATTTCCAGTGAAGGATAACATGAAACATAAAGGGACATCTTATAACAGAAGGACCGATTTTATATACAGGACCTACTGAAGGGCTAGAAATGAACTGCTCATAGTAGCCAATGCATTTGGCAGATGTGACATGCAGCTCCATCACAGGATATTCTATCTCTATTCTGGAGTTCCTGAACAGAAATAAGATAGAGGAGGGGAATGCCAGAAACTGAGTGCACAAGAATTGTAGGACTGTGCAGAATTGTGTAGGACTGCCAAAACTTCGGGGAGGCACTGAATTCATGGAGTATTTACAGACTAAATGAACAGTAAACCCAACATTTTTACAACATGAAAAAAAAAATGGTTGAATTTGCAGACTTAAGACAGAGAGTCTGCAAGTTGGGAGCTATTGCATCCACCCTTGCTTAGCCTAATGCTAGTTGGGAATTAAACTTTTCATATTCTTGTACTGAAAATATTTGTTGTCAGTTTAAAATCTGAAGATTACAGTCTTGGGAACATTAATGTAAGCAGGAAGCATACCAGAGACTTGTAGTTGTAACTACTGAAGGAAAACTTCATTAACAAAATTGAAGTTTTATAAGTGGAGGGTAAAGATGCCAGATTTCTTATCAATCAATCAGAAATTCAATCCACATCTATTTTGCAAGGATTAGGTCAAGATATCTGGTTGGCAGATATTAATAAAGTTCAGATCTGCTAAAAGGAAAAACTTCATCAGGGAAGAATGGTATGCCAGAGCTAAAATTAAATGTACTGGAAATACTGATTAAGCAACAAAATCAGACAGATTCCTATGTGGTTACAATTCACCTGTCACATTAGGGTATACAACAAGAAATAATCCAAAAAGCCCAGGGTTTTCATTAAAGTGAAATTACTCTTCTATTTCCTCTCATGCCAATGAAGTTCATTTAACCCTTCAAGCTTTCTTTATCAAACGAAAATTGTTTCTTCTTTAAAACACTGCTGAAATGAAAACACCAGTTAAATTAAGCACATTTCAAAAAAAAAAACTCTCAAAACTTTCTATTTGGAAAGTATATTAAGAACACTGTGCATTATTAGCAAAAACAGTGAACTGGAACCTAAGGAATGGTGATGGTATAGAACAACTAATCAACTAATGCTGTCACTAAGAGGTGACACAAAACCACTGAGCCAACCATTGGCAGTTAAAGCTATCACTGTAACTGGACATACTTTACAGACATATCCATATCAATCAACAAAAAGTGAGAGCAAAGAAGTGATGGTTAGGGATTACTTCAGCGTTTTCTATAACACACCGTGTCTGTCAAAATTTCTATCTCATCTTTCCAGATGACAAATGTCATTCTCAGGGTGTGAACTAACGTTCACAGTGACACCAAAATCAAAGTGAAAGGTATCACGTGGAAAACAAAAACTCAGAAAGCAAGGTGCAGGTAAGGTAAGGGCTCACCATCAGAAGGTATTCCACGGCTCTGTCAGGGTTGTTGAAGCTGGCCCTCAGTGCTGCAATCACCTGCTCCCGCTCGTAGCCCATGGACATGATCTCAGTCACCATGTTCTCATAGGACTGACCGGTCACTAGAAGTCACAGGACCACCATTTTAAGGGAGTAAGATGAAAATAATCACACACACAGAGAAAGAGTTTCAACGGATAAGTGTAATTTCCACCTGAATTTCAGTCGTTCATTGAAAAGAGTACTTCATATTAAACATGCTGTGGTTCTGTAGCTTTAATTCCAAATATATTCAGTGCTTTCGTTATTAATTTGATTTGAAATAGTGGAGGGTAATGAAGAAAATGTAAACTTCTACTGACAAAAGCAGTACTTGTGATACTTCTGTACTTGTAATTGAAATAATGTTCTCTCTTCAAGTTTTCATTTAAGGTCAAGGGCATCCTCACAGCTAATATTCAATTCCTGATGTAATCAAGAGAAGTCTCCTGCAGCTTACATTTGGAAATGTATTAATTTGAAATCTGCCTGTCAAATTATTAGCCATTGAAGATTTTCCAAATAAAGACTTTCTGCTATGCTGTTGTTAGATAGATGACAATTAGTGATTAGATATTGCTATATATTGCTATGTGCTGGTGATGATGATCAAAATAATTTAATCAACATGGACCAACTCAAATCACGCAGAAGACTTAAAAGTTGTATCTAGGAAAGTCACTCAAGACTTCAGTGGGGGTTCAGAAAACCAAGTTATCTCATTTAATTCTTATCTCACTCAATTTAACATTTGACTAGACATCCATCACATCAAATCCCCCACCTCTTACAGCAAAAATAGATTAAAACTGTCCCACACCTGCAGCAATCAAGACAAAAGGTACATGCACTATATATGGAGCAATTTAAGGGCAACTGTTCACTACACTAATGTCACTGTAAGGATGATTATTATCTCTTTTCATAATTCATTTGATTTTCCTGCCTTGAATGCAGACAGCAAATATAACAATTAAAAAAAAAAAAAAGGTAGCTATTCTATTATACATTGTAATTGGGCAAATTTTCAAGGTTATCTTCCCGGGGGGGAAAAAAACCATAAACAAACCCAGGCATTAAAATACCATCTCCTTCCTTGGATAAAGGTATTCCTGATCTCTGTGAAATCCTACTACTGACTGACTCTGCAACTAGCAAGTTAGTGACAGGAAAATAAAATAATTAACAGTTGTCATAAAAAACCAACTGATTAATGATAATATTAAAAAAAAACCCAGAGGAAACAAATACAAGAGCTACTCTGTTAAGGCAAGTAAGTCATAATTAAAAGAACCAAAGAAAACATGGTGTTTTATTCCCTTGGGAAGAAGGTGTTTAACTCAAGCCAACATTAATACAGCCTCACTGCCTGTTTCTTAATGTGTGCTTCTAAATAATCGGTGGGTGTATGACTTAGGGCAGTATGCTCAAGAACAAACAATAAAACAGCACTTGCCCAAGGGTACTCGTGCATTATCCATAAATAAAAGACTTAAAAGCCTTGACTAATTTGAGTATTTATTATTTGGGCTTCAAAGTAATAGTGCCAACCTGAGTTTAAGGAATGGTAAGTTCTTCATGTCTTCATACAGAACTACAAGATAATTCATTTCAAATCTACCTGCATTTTTTCAAATGTGAGATTAAAAAAAATCACCTAAACTTTGCTCTAAAGATATATATCTCTATACATATCTTCAGGGAAGCAAAAAAGCTAAGCCAATAATTGACCCAACACAATGATTTTGCTACTTCTGCTCACATTCTTCCTTACACAGCATTAGTTTACCCTTACTACTCCTAAGAAACTAACCAAGCAGACAGAACACCTGTTGATGTAATTAGTTACTACTTGAACACTTCTGTATTGCTTTTTCAATATAAGCAAGGTGGAGACTAGAACAGTATGAGAGATTTGATACAGGAAAAAGATTCAAAAAGGCTGGCTTGCTCTGCACAGGCTGCTCCATAAGGCATAATTAAAAGCCAAAAGAGGAAAACAGAATTATTGAAAATGTAGGTGCATGTACTCCATACAGCCTACTTCACAAGCTGTGCAAAAACAAGATCAAGAATAATAATGCAGAAGTTGCACACCAGCAATGTCATGATACAGAGTCAGGCCTATCTGTCCCTAGTGCTAGTGGAAATGTTTGAGTTGAAATTGTAATCAATGCTGAATTGATTCTGCTCTTTGCTTTTGTCTTTCAAATAACATTTTAAAGCTGGATTAACTCTCAAATGCAGTTCATCACACTCTTAACAATAATTCTCATCCTATGCCCTAAAGAAATCTTAGGCTGTTCCTGTGAAAGATGTGGTTGCACAAGGACTGCAAGACGTGCAGATCTTCACGTAGCACACAAAGCCACATCACTTTTCAGCATTTAACTAAAAACAACAGCAAATCATAGAAACTAATCCCTGTTTTTAAAGCAAAGTCAATTAATTTCAGACAATGTAATTGAGCCACAGTTGTCAGATGCAACTTAGGATGTGAGAATATACTCCATCAATTTCTGCAAGCAAATTCCCTTCAGGACGGTTTTTAAAGAAAAAGAACCACAGAGCTCCTGCCTATTGCCCTTGAAAATTTATTGGCTGACAACACTTACAGTATGCTTTCCCAGAAAATCACACTCAACACCTCTTATTTCCAAACATGTTAGGGACACATGGGTTTATTCCAACAGACACCAACCAAAGAACTCCCACACAAAATGGATCGTGAGGTGATGCTCTTGAAATATTTTGGGTTTTTTTCCCCAGTTTTGAAGAGATTTAAATCAAGACCACTAGCTTCATTTAACTTGTTAATCACCACTGCTAACATGGGTGTTGGTGATGACCTCACCTTGGCCACCAAAATATTATGAATGGTTAAGGAACCACCTTTGGTAGCAGCCATCCCTTCAGCCAGTTTAGTTTTAGTGTTAAATTTTTGTCTTCTGCTATCAGTCCCTATCAGCTATTTTTGATCATACAGTTTAAAACAGTATGTCACACCTAAAATCTAAGCTGCAGCTGGACAGACTAAACCTAGTAGCTACCACTAAGTCATGTAAAATATTACTGCTGCTTCTAAATCACCCTGGGCTGTTTAATCATAGCACCTGCCTCCAATATATCCACATGAAAATGTAAATGAAACTATTTGGTTTAACTCTTTGTACCAAATTGCAGCTTCATATTTAAAGACAAAAGACAGAATAAAAACCCCACTTCCTCCTTACTACTGTAATTCTGCCTGAATTTGTTATACTTAAAAAAACAACTCAAAAATTTCAGTAGGAGTAAGGAGTTGTGGGTTTGCCTAATAATTTCCTAGCTACCCAAATCAGCATAAACAATGGGCAGAGCTTCCTGTTGTCATTATTCTGTCTATTCCACTGAGAAACAAAGATTATTTAAACTGTCAAAATAAAAGTAAGTTGACTGTAAACACATGGAGGCATTCATTTCTCAGCCCAGACAGCAGCAGATCTGGCAAATTAATCTAATCTCAATGTGTCAAAAAACAAAGTACTTTCAAAGCTGGAACAAGTGAATAATAAAGGCAGCTGTTTTATCAGCCCTGCACTCTGGGGTGCAAAAGTGAAAAGCACACACATATGTACATCTACTCTTCTATTCAACTACTTCAAAGTGACTAGTTAGAAGAGAAATTAAAGCAAATGGGGAAAAAAAACCAGGAGTGCAAGGATCTTCCTTTTACACTATAAAAATACATAAAGGGAAATCTTTGGTAAAGTAGTTTTTAAAGCTGGTTCCAAGGTATCAACCTCAGGTCTTAGAGAAGAGCACTTTGATTATAACTTTAACAATGATAGATACAGAAGAAAATGTCAACATCTGCTAATCCTTCATGTTTCTGCTGCACCAAAATAATGTCTGCATTAAAAAAACTCTCCACTTACCAAGTGCACTTATAGCATCCTCAAAAAGATTTGATCGAGATGTATCACCTGTTGTACTGTAAGATGAAGACAAGTGCAATGGTAATTACAAAACTTTGGAAAACTTCCTGTTTTTCAAAAAGAAAAAGAAAAAGCAAAAAAAAAAAAAAGCAGCAGCAGCTGTAACTCTAATAGCCCCTTTTGTTTCTGAAAAACCAACAAAGCTTTCCAAAGAGCTCTCTTTTGGTCTTCTAGTGAGAATAGATTTTACAAACTTACAATGCTAGCATTTTTAAAACAAGGCCAACCTTCCCCCGCTACCCCCCAGAAGTTTGGCTCTTGCCCATCTGCTCAGGGATTAGCCATCTGCTTGCTTGAATGCTTTACAGGGTGGGAGAACAAGGTGGATTTTCAAAAGCACACAGCAGTCTCACTAACTGCTTCTCCACAGTCACCAGTTGGACCTCAATGAGAACCCAAGGAGGTCGGTGGCAAGCACTTATTAATACCTCAGTATACTACTTTCCCAGGAATATAAACTGCTAACATTTGCAATTACTCCATCTCAAGTTATCAAAGTCGTTAGATTACAGGATTAAAGGCTCACCTCCATGAACAGCAAGGAACACAGAGGCACAACACCAGGCAGAGGAATACCAGCTTTAATCAGCCACGGCCAAGGGCGCCCTGTTCCCAGGGCTGCAAAATTAAAACATCAGCCCCCTGGTCTCAGGGTGACACCCAGGGTGGGTCAACAGGACCCCTTCAAGGGCATTACAGCCTACAGGGTGGTGCAACTCACTGTGGGGTGCCAGGAAAAAGTGCTGGGGGGGAAATCTCGATGAAGAGCCAAAGGCAGGGAAAAGAAAGCTTAAGGCACCATGCAGAAGAAAAGCACGGATCAAGAGAGCAAAAAGAGGAGAAAAAGGGCCAGTAATATGTAAGAAACACTTGCCTGGCCATGCTCTGCACCTCACCACCCATCCGTCCTGTCTTCTTATTAAATTCTACTTCTAAAAATTTTTCATAATGCAGGGTGTGTGTGTCTCTGTTCTACACGCACACATATAAGTGGAATTCCAAGTGTTCATGGGGCAGGGAATTGTGACTTAGGGGGATCCAGACACCTGTGGAGCCAGCAACTGCTGAGACCAGACACTGTGGAAGTCTGAAGGCCAAGGACTGCAGCCAGTTCCTGGGTGAGCCCTCTGTGTGTGTGTGTTTGCATGTGCAGGCAATGGGAATCTGAATATCAGGGCCTGGAACAGGGTTGCAGGGCTCAGGCAGTCCCCATGCCCTGGTACCAAAAACCTGGCAAACTCTAAGGGGCCAGCTGTCAAAACAGAAACTAATATTTTTCATTTGTGTTTTGTACATATTCATTTTGCAGTAGTGGGCTTTATCCTAAATAGCCAGAGGGAAACAGAATGTGGCTGATGTATCTTGCATGAGTGCAGGGATTTTCCCTGCTGACCTAAGAAGCCAGACATATATTTATAGGTGTGTATATATATATATATATATATATATGTGNATCACACTAATCTTGTCCTTAGAGCCTAGTGCTTAGACACTTTAAAAACACCTGTCCCAAGAGTATGTGTGTGTATATATATGTATATATATATATATATGTTGTGTGTATATTTTGGGAATACATGTTCAGTCTTGATAACATGATAGAGTTGAGGACATGGAGCTACAGAAGCCTCATATTTATCAGGCTACCAGAGTTGGCAACTCCTACCAGCAAGTGAAAGATCATCAGATTGATCTGAATGTTTTAAGATGATGCCACTAAAAATCCAACAAGGCACTTACAGAGATCTCTGTAAGATCCATGCAAGAAATAATTTGTTCCAACAAGAACTCTTCACTAGTATCTGTCAGTAGTTAAGATTTACAATCAAAAAAGATCAAAGGCAAAGCAGGACACCAGCTGGCCTGGCCTTGGGTCAATAAATCTTGCCTTAGTAATTTAACTTCTAAAGCAAATCAAGCAAATCAGAAGCAAACCGTATTCAGTGAAATCAAGGCAGGTGATAACTTTAATGTGTACGTTAAATTGTTTTGTTCCTCCCTGTTAAGTGTATACACTGAGGCTCCCTTACTGCAGTTTTACAAAAACTGCAATTTGTACTTGAAAAACACTATTTCAGTATGAAAGACTGATCTCTGAATCCACTGGACAAACTAAGCAGGGGGAAAAAAAAGAAAAGTGAACCCCACTCATTAGTATTTTTTAATACTAAGTTAATTTTACTGATAAATGAAACTTCATTTGGATTCCATTTCTAAGAGATACTAATTTCTCAGAACTGCAAAATTACATCATCAATTTGGGTACTTAGTGGAAGAAATTTGTGATGAGTTTTTCAAGACATTAGGCAATTGCAAGTTTTGCTTCGTTATCTCAAATCAGTATTCCATGGTGTTTAAATACAATCACTTAAAAAATACTGTCTTGTGCACCAGTATTCCCAGAAATAACACACAAATAATTAAAACCTAGAGCATGAAATATGAAGATTTGATGCTATGCAGCACTTCAGGGGCCATTAAATTCCAGTTAACAACATTTTAATCCCATGCAGTACTTAAGCAACTTAAGCAAAAAAAGGCAACAGCAAACAACAGGGATGAATCCCCTAACTTCCACTTGATTTTCTCAATTGTAGAAAATTGAGGTGAGAAGTCTTCCCAGGTCCCACAATAAATTATTTGTGCATGGGCCAAGGAACATTCAGACAAAAACAAACAAACAAATAATCTTGTAGCTTTAGGGCATTACATGATTAGGAGCAATACCATATCCTACATTTTGGAAGAAAAAACTCTTTCCAGAAATTAAGAGACTCATATAGCAACAAGAAATTTATGGTTTGAATCTGACCAACATGACCAAAAGCACAATCAGAGAGTTATGAGCAGGACCGGACACATTCCTCTTTAGACTTCAAGAGCTTTGTGAGCAGTAGATCCCCACTGCAGGTGAATATGCTCAGTCTGGAAAGAAACTTGCAGGATAACAACTCTGAAATGCCTAACAGAAGCTCAAGTTTTGTGTCATTTAACTCTCCCCTCCACAGGTTGGTTCCCAAGACCACACTTCCCAAGGAGAAGGCAAAAGCAAGGAGAGCTGCTTCTTACAATCAGTAATATTATACTTGAGTCAGAGACTGAAACTACAGTTATGAAAGAAGAAAAATTATATAGAATAGAGAGAGTGATTGGACTGCATGGGATTGGACTAAACTTAAAATCGAAACTAGAAGCAACAGAAACAGGAACCTGTTTTTGGAGTCTTATTCATACCTGTCAATTGATGATGGACTGACAGCAGCTGGTGCCTCAGGTGGTTTTTCTTCTGGCTTCTCCTCTTTCGGAGCACTCACAGGTGCAGGTTCACAAGCCACTGCATCTGGTGCTGGTGGTGGAGGGACAGGAGCTGGCACAGGGGCAGGAACAGGGATTGGTGCAGCAACTGCTGTGGGAGCTGCAGTTGTTGAGCCAACAGTGGAAGTGGCATTTGACGGCTGAGTCGCTCCAGCTGCTGCTTTGGGCTACGGGAGGACAAAAGAGTTCAGGCACAGAACAATGATCATAAATCCACGGCTCTCTAAGTTCTGTTCAGACCATCTGTGTTTGATATCGTTGCCTCAACATCAAGCACAACATTGGAACATTGCAAGAAGTTAACTCTCTAACGCACCTCACTGTGTTTAAACAAGCAACTGAGAGCGTCACTGAAGTACTTAACACACCTGAGCGCTCACACTCTGAGGATAAAGTGAAATGCAAAGACCTAAATATTTACAGACCACAATAGTCTAAATATGAAAACAATCCTGTGTTTTACAAAAGCACATTTTCCAGAAGAAACCAGGAGAGTTGGCAAAAAACATCTGCAGAACAAACATAAGCTTTTCTCACCACTCAGATCTGGAAAAAAGTGATTAAGACAGAAATCCTATTTCATTATAAATGCTGTTTTCTGGAACACAAGACGTGAAAAAAAATTAAACTTCACCTGCAACATGTTTTAGTTATGCAATCTTTCCATTCAGAGCACTATAATAACATCTCAAATACTTCAGTTCTGAAGTAAGCACCAAAGATACAGCACAATGAAGGACTACCAAATTTACAGCAGAATATTTAGAGTGAATAATACTTGTATGCAATTGTGAAATAATCTTCACATCTCTAATGGAAACTTGAATTTTTCTTGGATGCAGTATTAATCCCATTATACAGAAATAGCCCCAAGGGCTGACAAAGCTGACCCCAATCTTTGCCTTTCCAAGAGAAATAGCTGAACTTTAACAAAACTACTTATTCAAGGTGCACCGCTTCCAGACATTGCCTGCTTGAAGAAGAAAACATTTACTTCCTCCTTTTGTCTGCAAGGAGAGGTAAAGTTAAGAATGAATAGCTTCCAACATGACAGGCACAGCAAATAACATCTTAATAAGCACTCAAAGAAAAACACTGACACAGCTGGAATGCAAGGGGGGTTATTTTCTGCTGGATTCCTAAACCCTTAATGCAACAACGTCTGAGCATCAGACAAAGTTAGCAGTCTGTGCCTACATGACTGGGCACGTCTCATCCACAACAGAATTAGGAAAGGGCAATTGAGCTCCAAGACTAGCAAAAAGATTGTGAGACTGAAGAAATGTTCAAAGTACAGGTCCTTTATTATCAGAATATACTAACTTTAGCAGTTCTTCATGGACATCTGCGTTTAGAATCATGGAATTGTTGAAGAGACCTCTAAAATTATTTAATCTAACCCAGCACTGCCACACACACCACTAAACAGTGTCCCTAAGTGCCACAGCTGCACATTTCTTGAACACTTCCAGGAGTGGCAATTGCACAACTTCTCTGGAGTCTTCTGCTATCAACAAAATGAAAAACTGGACTCTGACATCTCATCTGCACCTGTCTTCTTGTACTGATAAATGCCTCTGTGGCAAACCACAAACTAGAAGGCTGTTCATTCAGGAAGACAGCAACAACAGTTATCTTTAACAAGCCCACATGTCTAATTATGTTTAATATTACCAGATAGAAATAAAGGCCATCAGAATATGTTTTCTTTGTCAGGAGGAGGAACTCTAGCTTCAAAATTAATTTCATATTCCAAAACACAGATGAAGCCCATTTTATTGAGATCGCAATGGTCTGGAATGCCTGGAAATTCACTGGCTTGATTCCTGGAAGCAGCCTGACAAGTGGTTCAGAGAAGAAATACTTCAAACACGTGTCACAGTCATTCCCTATAAATTGCACTTGCAGTCTTTCAAAACCCACAGGTTTGTTTACTGCCAGATGTATCCTGTCTCTAGTGGTTTATGCTGTTGAGTTTGACAGAAGAAAAAGGCATGAGCTATGAAAAGCAACATGGCAAGGCTAGAAGAGTTCCATACAGAGGATTTAACAACAAACTACCTAGGTTGCCTTCTTCCTTTTAATAATAAAAGGGAAAAAATAACAGAGAGACAAGAAAGAATAAACAGTAAAATCAGCCATTAGCAATTTTTTTCTTTGATACAAACATTCAGCACAGAGCAACGGCAAAAATCAGCCTAGGCAAACCAAGACTGTGAAGCAATATTTTTTATCTATTCACACAAGCTTTTTACTGTTGACCTCAACTTGCATATGATGAAATTCCGCTGGTTTTAAGGATGGGCATTTACAATCACTCATCACAATAAAAAAATAAAATCAATTAATGAAGCTTCCTATTCTAAAGAAACAATTACTCACTTTTGTCACCATAACCACCACAAAGTTCTTCTCATCTATCTTGTATTCTTTAAGAGCAGTTTCATCATTAAGGATTTTACCTGGGAAATCAAACAGGCAGAAATTAAGAAGTTGTTTAACAAATCAATAAATGATCTTGGGATTTCCTCAAGAAAACATGTTTTATGCAGATGTATAAATAAATGTTAAACAATCCAACAAAAAGCAGTTTGGCCATTAAGCTTTAGCAGTAGAGCTACAATTTTCCTTGTGTGATGTACAGAGGAGTGGATAGCTCGAGGGCTGCTGCCCAAGTGTTGAAGGTGCTTTAAAACCATTTAAAATAAAAGCATGAAATCTGGAGAGGGTCACTGGAATCTGGAAAGATCCTTTAATAAAGACAGATGTAATACAGAGGAAAGGCGTTAACACACAAAAAGCTTAACCAAGTAGCTTATGTCTGCTTACACAGTAAGGGAAATTCCTTTCTACTTATCTTCCATTTGTTCTTCAGATAAGAGCATTACCTGCAACAACAAGCGTGTGACCTTGCAACTTTAACAATTTGCAAGGCTAAAACACTAGAAAAAGCTAGAACCATTCCATAACTTGCCACCTTGACAGGAGGATGAAAAGGCTATCAGACAAACCCAGAAACATTTGTTATACTATGACTTTTGATGTTTCATAAGCAGAAGTGGTACTGTGACAAAATAGATTTGCATCACTTCTACAAGAATTTAGGAACACAAGAAGCCACATACTTTTTGCCTTTTCTTAGAATAAGCTGACTTAGAGGTAGCACCACAAATCAGAAAAACAAGTCTGTATTCCAGTGAGTTTTATAGCACTGATTTCTACTAGAGAATTTTCAGGGAATATTTTACAATTTAAACAGAATAATTTTCTGAAGATGTGCCACAGACTGCTTCCATTTCACAACCTCTCTAGTGGACTGCAATTAGAAGGACACATCCTTATCCTCATGATTGCAAGGAAATCAAGCAACACAGACATTTTATGGCACTCAGAAAACAAAAGACTGGTTCCACCAGTCTTGCAGGTCAAACATTCAAGGAGATATTACATGTAGTGCAGTAATAGCAATACCTGTAGCATCTGAGTCAGAGCCTACATGGATTTACTCACACTTTTTTATAGGCACTTTGGGGAAGGCTTTAATGAATGTGTATGCAATATAATATATATACTTTATGAAAGTATATCTACAGACATCCTGTCTTCTCAGAACACATCACTCTCAGGGTTTCTAGACCTTGCCCTAATATAGATGTCAACACAATGGATCTGCCTCTCTAATCAAAGTCAGCTGGGGGTATCATTTTGCTTTACCAAACTACAAAAATTCTACAGCTCATTTTAATAAAAGTAAAAATGTCATCAATGTATCCTCATATCTCTTGTAGAGAATCCATCTTTGGATAATATTATATTCTCAATCTTATTTCCCATATTTCCTACTGCTTGTGAGGCTTAATCAATACTGCAGACACATTCTGGCTTCACTAAACACTCAAGTCATGTCACAGAATCTTACGCAATCTTTGATTTTTGCAATCACAGAAACACAATATTAAGAGTGCCATGCAGTTACACACACTGCACAGAGTTCTCTGCCTGGTTCATATTTCTTGGTTATGCATGAGACTTCCACCTTCATGTTCTGGACATGCAGTCCCCCCTCTGAAGTACCAGGGATATAAAACCTGCCATGAGACATAGTCCAGAGGAGCTGTACAAACACAGAGACTCACAGCTCCTCTCCCATTAGCATTTCTCCAGTGTTAACCGTGGCTTTAGCTTATTACAAGTGAAAAAGACAATACTTGTTACAAAGCAGCACGTGACAAAAGTGAAAAGTCCACCAAAGTTTCTTTCAAGCTCAGTTTTAGAGAAAAAAAAACACTAGAGGGAGTACTGGAATAGCACCAAAGTTCTGACGTGAAACAAGAACAAAAAAACGGATTTCTGTACTAGCACCAGAATGAACAGGGCAAGTAAAATAAAGCTCAAATAAAGTTAATTTCATGTTTTTAACTGACATTAGCCTGCTTTTTGCTAGTATATAATGCACGTTTCTAGTGACAGAGCTTAAAAGTATTGAAAGTACCTTTGTACAGCAAGGATTTGGTGGTGGGTTTCTTTTGTCAATCCAAAAGAAATAATCTGCTTTTTAATTCTCTGATGTATATACAGCAATGCTTCAGCTATACACAGCATAAATTGAACAAGAAAAGAATTAAGCCAAAACAGCGGCTTTGACATGCTTAAATCCTGAATTCTTGTGAAAAAAGCTATTTTTTCTTCACCCAGCACATCCCTAAGACATCATGTTACAAGAGAAAAGATGACAGACACACATATATTAAAACCTAAAAAATTCTAATTCAAAATTAAGAGTTCCCTTTGACACTGAGTTTGTTCTTTGTGTTTGTGGGGGTTTTTATCCTGTCTGTACTTCAGTTCTTAGAATTCTTAGAAGACTTAACATTCACATCCAAGTCAAACAACAACATAAAATAAGGCAGGTTCAGATAAGTTATCTTCAGAATATCCATTACCTGCATAAATTAGTTTTTGGCCAGCTACTGGAAAGGCATCTTTCCCCCTTTCTGATTCAATCTTCTCTTTCAGTGCCTTCACCTAAAGCACAAAAACAGTCTTAATGAAAACAAAGTTCACAGTACAAACCTAATTAAGTATACTTTAAGTTTTAAATACTGAAGAGTAGTTTCAATCATGCCTTGATTATATCAAGCTTATCAGTCTTCTGAACATGTCACTGTAACCACTTTGCAGAGCAACATGTCCCTTTCCCAAATTGGCTCCTGTGCTGAATCAAATTAGGTAATTAATTTTTTCCATGAAAAGTTATTAGTATGAGTGTACAACACAGTGAAAAAGTAAATTAAGAAATCTGGGGAACAAAAATATTTTCATCTCTTGACCCATTTGCCCTGTTCTTTCCCTGAATGCAGAGGGTACATCTGCTATGAACAGCAGAAGGTTTTCATCATCATAACCACTTCTCAGGGAATGCCTGGTTTTTTTTTTGTTTGTTTTTTTTTTGTAAGATCACCACGACATTCAACCTTGAAGTCCCCATATGCAAAGACTTGTGCAAAATGTTCATAAATTACATAAACTGTTTTCAACTCCTACCTCCCCACCACAATTTCTGGAGCTTCACACAGCAATTCTAAGCCTATACATTTACTTGCTTGCATGGACCACTGATGCATCACCCACACTTTCACTCAGCACCAACAGCTCAAGTGGCACTGCTAGTTGTCATGTGTAAGGATGCTCTCAGCTCTCCAGGAAGACTCCATAATGCTGCTCTGAGGAGGTAAAGCAAGCTCCTGTAAAAGCATTCCTGACACATCTGCACTCATGTTTTAAGACAAACTACCTGCACATACAGTCAATTCTTCTTGCTCTCCTGCAGACACTCCTGGTATACAGAAAACAAAGACAACCAATCTGATATGAGCTTATTACTACAAGCTAACACCACCTTCTAAAGGTTGGGTTTTGTTTTTTTTTTCCTGAATATTCAAAAAACCTTTTTCATAAAACTCTGCAAGGATACAGAACGCAACATATTGCTTCCCTCTATGGAACTAAACAAAAATAGGGAGCCAGCTCTTTTTCCCCAGCAGATGAAGAAAGGATGCTTCTGGTATTTTGTATCATACATGCCATCCCAGCACCTGCCAAATGCTTTGGAGTTAGTCTCCAACCAGGCAGTTGCTTTCCCACAGCAAAACTAAGAGCAGCTCACTGCCACCCCTAAGTCCTGAGGACAGTCAAATTTTACAGCAATTTGCCAAAAGCATGATCATTCTCATGCACTTACTTTACAACAGTCTGTCCTACCCTTGGATTTACATTTATTTTTAAAACATATTTTCTTGAAAATTAAAAATATGAACTTGTTATTTCCTCCCCAGTTTTAAGGATGGAAGTGACTCATGTTGCTCCTGAACAATCTCCTTCACCACAGATAAGCCATCAAGGATTTTTTTCCTAAACTTTCATAATAATACTGCCTAATAGTTCATATAACTTCAGTTAAAGTCCTGCATGCACTAGGGCAAATTAATCACTTGAATCGTGCTAAAAGCCTGTTATGTTTCCAAATGTCTTCTTTTTAACACCCTCCTTATGTATTCTTATACTTATGCACTTGTACCAACCACTCAAAGATAATGACTCCAGGCTACTTCTTCTATACCCGGGTACCATGCCTGTCATAGATTTGTAACAAATATTGCAATGTGACCAATGTGAATAATCTATTTTGAGGGAGAAAATTAAAGTTTGTTTCATGTCCACTGCATCAATCAAGGTGCTGGCTTCAAATGTCTGCTTTGCCTTCTTCATTTTCTATTGTTATATTCCAGACCCGTCTTTTTCCCACAAGGAACAAAACCAAGATGTGTTCTCTCAAACGTAAATGTTTGAACAGCTAAAAGTCTAGGTCAGGACACACTGAACACACATGTTGATTTACTACACTATAATTGGATCCATGGAAAGGAGTTAAGATATCTACTGTAGGAGGATCCAACAATTCATTTGCCTTTGGTGACCACCTGTGTGTAGTATTTCCCCTTATTATTACTGTGCTGTGATTGATGTTCTGCAAGTGACCTAAAGCACTGCCTTCTTCCAAAACCTCCCAAAATGTTCCCCCTTCCATAAGTCTGCAACAAACAGGACTATGCTTTCATCTCTTTGGCAGGTGGCATTCATCTCCAGATGTAGGCAAACTTCCACAGGGCCAAGGGAAATGAGAAAAAAACCTTTTTCTGGGAATCTGTTCCAGTGTTTCACCATCTTCACTGTACAAAATCCCTTCCTTATATCTACTCTTATCAGGCCTGCTAAGAAGTCTGTCCCCATCTTTCTTATAAGCCCCTGTTTGGCACTGGAAGGTTCTCCAAGATCTCCCCAGAGCCTTCTCTTCTCCAGCCTGAACAAGCCCAGCTCTCTCAGCTTGAACTCCACAGGTGTTCAGATTTACTTCACTTACCATGTGAAGTAAATCTGAACACCTCCATGGTCTCCTCTGGACCAGCTCCAAAAGGTCCACATCTTTCATGTGCTGAGGACCACCAAGAGCACGCAGCCCCATGTTCCACAGGATTACACCTAGGAAAACTAACTCGGCAGCCACAGGCAGTTTCAGCCTTGTTGGACATTCAGGTGGATGTGCTTCAGCTGTACAGTCCCCTTCCACAATCCAAAAACCCTCTCTGCATACTAATACTGACATAATTTTTATTATTGTGGTGGTCTAGGTCAGGACAGACTAAAGACATATACTAATTACTATGCAATAACTGGATCCATGTGAAGGAGTTTGGTATTTATTGCCCCAGTGAAGCAGTTATCAATGCAAATAACACCATGAGGTTACAGAACCATGGTGGTTCTGAACATAAAAAAACCCTACAGGTTTGCTCCTAAAGAACAGAGACAATCTTTGACTAAAGTTTGCCAATACAGGGGCCACCATTAACTTCTTAATTCTTGAAAAGACTGGAAATCCTGAGGAGAAAAGGTCATTACAGTATTCAGTACTGGTCTTCATTCTCTGCCTGTATTCTTGCCACATACATCAATCAGTTTAAGAACAGATTATATCCTAAATTGGAATACAAATTACTTCAGTTCTCTGGCTGACAGCTTACAAAAATCTAAAAGAAATTTAAGCTTAACACTACTGAGCCAATTTACAGTATTTTGCTATCTATGCCCAGGGACACTCTGCCATTTGCAAAGGGGAAGATCATGACCACAGGTCTGTCATTTAAATGGACATTCACTCTACTGTGAACTTTTGCCACCCAAAGATACCCAATATGTTATGGTGACTGACAGTAACACACCATGGGCTCCGAATCACAAATTTAAAATTCTGTAATGTCATTAAAGCTGCCCCTTTAAAACTGAAAATACACCAAATAGTCGAGTGATTTCCAGATTAGACTCAAGAACATTTCAGAGCATTGCTTAACTGCTTTATAAAGAATAGTGATTTAGATAAGGGAACCTGTCCTATCTCAAATGAATACAATGAACTGATTGCATCACACCTATTCAAATGAACAAACAAAAGGACTTAAACCAACTCTTAACTACTAGAGCTTGAACCTGCAAGAAAGTGCAGTCAGCTGCAGACTTCATCCTTCTTCTGTTAGAGACCGAAGTTCAAGAAACACGCAGGCTAAAATAAAAAGCCTGCCTATTCTTCTGGCTTTCATCACTGCCTAGCCTAGCAGGCCAGAAACACATCATTTGCAGAGGATATGACACTAATTCTCAGAATAAAAAAAGGAATAGATAAGATCAGATACATCAGTTTTAGCAGTAACATTCCAGTGGCATGAAATTTCCTCGTGTAGTTCTAACTGGAGTGACTGAAGGCACAGTGTGAAATAACTGTGTCATTAATTCTGCTAAGAGAAGAAAATGCATAATGGTGCAACAACCTGTATGTCAGACAGTAGTCTGATCCACCTTCATTTAGATTTAAACCATAGATGTTCCTTTTTCAAGGAGGAATTTGAAAAAAAAAAAAACAACCAAAAAACAAAGAGAGAGAGAGGGAGAAGCCCTCTCGATGTTTTCCAGAAAAGACAGCTGCATCTTCCAGCTGCTAGTGCAGTGAACTGCTGAAAAAAGCAACGTCCTAAACTTTGCCTCTGGTAAATTAGGTTGCTGAGAACCTAACTTCAGCACCACCATTGGTTATTAAGTGAAAATTAATTTTGGGAAAGCACACCCAGCACATTGATCTGTCAAACTGAGAAATCTTCCATAGATTATGATTTTTCTCATAAATACAGATCCATAAACCAAACCTTCAGGCTTCCTAGCTTTATTCAACCTGATTAGGGTTCAAAATGTATTTCAGACCTCACCAAATCCCATTTTTCCTCCGCCCTTATAAAATTTCACAGCACAATAAACAGAGCCTGTACTTTATGGCAATAACTTTAAGAATGAGCATCAATTCATCTACAAACACTCTGCCCTAAAGATTAAGAAACAGCACACTTACAAGTCAAAATGACTTTCTTCTGTCCCCTATGAATTTAGACTGAAACTCTCCCTATTACTCAGAAACTGAACACAATGTCCTTGAGAATATATGCCATGCAATCTGTTTAATAAAGAGCTGATCAACTCCTAACTGAAAAACTGATGCCTTCCAAAGAAACACCAGTCATCAACTGCATCCCAGACAGACATCTAAAAATGGGTTTCATGAAATCACCAGTGCTGAGTTTCCCAGTTGTTCCTTGCAGTCACTTTTTGCCAGCTAAGCAAGCAGGGCATGCTGGGCTCCATCCAGGCAAGCGCTTCCCATTGATCACACACCCTCCCCCCTTCCCCCTCACACACCAATTTTCATTTCTCCTACCTCATGTAAATGCTAACACAGAAGAGGCAAAAATCATCACTTCAGTTAGAGACTCATTTCATAAATCCTAATGAAAAAATGAACAGTGTACTTTCATCGGTTTTAATGTATAATTACATAAGCAAGACAAATTGCTGAATTTCTTGAGATGTTGGGAGAAACTGAATGCAAAGCTGGAAAGGATCTCTTCTGACATCAAGCCACAAACCCATCTCACACACCACGATCTTCATCAGGAATCTGATGCACCCACAGACAAGGTTGTTTGCTACTCCTACCACGTGGCTCCTACAAAGCTTACTCTGATATTGGAAGTCTTTTCCTAGATTCCAGCCCAAGTTCATTCACAGACTATTAACACTGATTTGTTTTTATGCTGATGTTATCATTCAAGCATGAGTAGCCTTGCCACATCCATTGGTGCTTGCCAGTGTAAAGCATTTACACAATTTCACCAGAACTTGTGAGCTAAGCTAAGCAGGTCTCTTTAGTTTCCTTTCACGTCAGAGTCACAGTTTTCCACAGGTTCCAGGCACCTCTTTCCAAAGGTAGACATTCATTGCCCTTGGCAACAGGTGGCCAGCATGCTTGAAGCAGAATAGCATCAGTACTCTCCCTGGATGTTTCAGGATCTATGATCTTCAGGGATCCACCTTTTAATGAACCTGATCCCAATTAATCCATGCTGCTCATTTGAGAGCCGTTTATCGAAGTCTGACCCTCAATTTGGCAGCCAGGTACTAATGTTAAACTTTGTGTTTGTCAATGTCATGGTGCTTCTGTTGATTTGTACTCAAATTCTTACCAAATTAATTACGGGACTGTGAAGAGATGGATCCCCAGACCAACTTTGAAAGACCCTCACTACCAATCTACCTACTGCTGAACTGCTTCTTCTTGAGAATAAATGCTGCACAGAGGGGTTTTTTTCTTTTAATCTACCTTATAATTCTCTACCACTCTTCATCTTTTTCTGTAGTAAGTTAACACGTTTCTCCCAGACTTTGGGAGAAGTCATAGTTAGACAAGGACAAAAGCTTTTACTCCAAAGGGCTTTGCTCTTTTCCTCCTCTCTGAGGGAGGGCATCACAGTCTGAAAACTTGTTTAGAATTTAGGCTTAATATTCCTGAGTTTTCTCCTCCCACTGCCCTTGCAAAAATATTTACCACATGTCATACTGCTATACAGACACTGCCCAAAGTCAGGCGAGGACAATGTAGCTGTATCAGACAATAAACCTGCTAATGAAGCAACAAAATGGCCAGTGCAACAGGTTTTACTACCCTTAATCAAACTCCATGATCAGCAACTGATTAATGACAAATATTGTGCCTACTACTGAAAACACACAGAGGATAAGAAACTACTAAGCTCATAAGTCAATGCTTTACAGCACTTTCAGTGGTAAGAATGCATTTGGTTCCAGCTACTCCTTTCTACAAATGGTAAAAGCAGGTTTTTCTGGCACAAAACTCCATTTACAGTGTTCTCTTATACTGTCTTTCTAAACAGGACACTCATATTTAGTCAGAAGGCAATAATGGTGGTTACATGAACAGATCACTGCCCTACTTCAGGCCACAAAGGCATAACAGATACAGTAATTGGGAAGAACCACAGGAGAGGAAGAGCCTTGTGAATCAGTCAGGCTTACAAGCTTAGTAAGTGCCTGGAAAAAAAACCAGTTGTACTCAAATAAACAAGGCATCTAGAATTACTCTAGCATTTAAAAACAGACAGGATAAAGAATTCATAAGCTCCTTTATTTACTTGCTGTATTTACTGTTGCTGAAGTTTACATACAAAGAAAGAAGCAGCACTCTCTGAAGAAAAATATTTGGGAATTGTCAAGATAAAAATCAAAATTTAGCCCTGACATTGACTTTCTCTGCAGTTACCTGTACCTTTCTAATTTCCTCTACAAAATAGAGCTCATCCACAGCCAAGTGAAACTTATAAGTCTAACAGTTGTTATGCACTGACCAGAGACCAACAGAAACAATTTCTGATCTCAAAGCTGGGCCTCCAGGCCTCTACACACTTCTGCCCAGCATTTCAAGATTGATCTAAGCCCTGCCAAAAGAGGAGACACTGGGGCCAGTTTTCTGATGCAAACATCAGAAGAGTGGCTAAAAGAGCTGCGTTCATGCAGCTTTGTGCTAACACAGGAACTCAGATTTCAACCTAAAGCAGAGCTTTCAGCTATCTGCAGCTTGAAGAAAAGTAGCAAGATGGACAGTCCTGCCTCTGGAGCCACAAAGGCTTGTTTTAAGAAGAAAGCTTATGTTTTGAGTGGCGACTCTTGCACAGTCTTGTTGATTAGCACAAAAAATCCTCCTGCAGCTTTGGGCAGACAATTTTT
The DNA here is from genome assembly GCA_013399835.1 of Leptocoma aspasia. Classification (NCBI taxonomy): domain Eukaryota; kingdom Metazoa; phylum Chordata; class Aves; order Passeriformes; family Nectariniidae; genus Leptocoma; species Leptocoma aspasia. The sequence goes on from VXAX01013983.1 coordinate 526,325, forward strand.
ACAACAGGCATATTCCCCACAAACCGATTTACAAGTACAAAAGTGACACAGTTGTTTGGGTGTGAAGAAAACTGACAAGCCATTTCAATCAATTCCAAAAGGATACTTAAAAAACCCTTTTCCAACGCTGCATGCTGACCAGCCAGTTGGAGGGGTGCCTCTGACAAAAAAACGCAGGGAAAGACAAAGAGAGGGAGAACCAGAGTCAGTGTGTAGACAGTTCTCTGTGCTCACAGCCATGGCAAGCCCTTCCCTCTCCTTTTCCCGTTCCTTTGGTGCTCCCTGCAGGGCAGCACGCAGAGGACAGCCATCCTTACAGGCTCTAGGTAAGACATGCTGCACATCCCCAGGTCCTGTGAAACAGAGATTTGTTTCACTGAGTTCACTCCACCCACAGGAACCATGACCAAAGTCACAAACCTTGGTGGGAGAAAACACTGCCAGCCGTACCCTTCAGTGCTGTAAGTTTACACCCCCCTATCTCACACCTACAGATAACCTCTTCTGTGTTCCAGGAATTCAAAGAAAATATTTTTGAAGGATTTGTCAGTAAACACAGCCATTTACGCACAAGGACAGCAATGGGACTCCAGACAGTAGCAGGATTATCTGCTCATATTAATTCTTTTTAATTAAAATGAACTCCCTATTTCACCAACTTTCAAAGGGAACACCTTCCAGCCTGTTGTTATCCATTGTCAAGGACAGATAGCCTTGCTTTCCAGTCATACCTGCAAAATAGACCTTAAATATATGTATAGAACCATCCTTAAGTGTGTACAATCCCTATATTTAACTTCTCAGTATATTGGCCACCTTGGGAATGGTGGCCCAAGAAAGTTTAGATTTTGAGCAATAAAGCACATAATGCTGCCAAATTATTAAAAGTACAAAGCTAACTTTTCTCTGCTGACAGCTAAACTGGGTAAGAACATTGTCAATAAAGTAGTTAACAAATTATGGGCAGAGCCACACCATTTGAAAAATGGGTAACATGTAAAAATATATTCCAATATGAATAACATAATTTTAGTTGTATTAAGTAACTTACGCTATCTTATCCTTTCCTTTATTAAATTTAAAAAAAAAGTGTCATCCTGCCCAAAGTTCTTTGGAAATTATATTTAAAACACTCACTAGAATTTTAGAAAAATAATCCTGAACATGTGAAAGCCTAGCCTTCTTCAACCCAGAATCAGAACAACTTCCTTGCTTGAAAATCCTAACTCTAACCAGGAAACAGGAAAGGACTATCCACCAAAGAAAAGCAGTAGCAAAAAGGCCCTAGAGAGTTAATTAAACAAATATGAATTGTAAAAGACCACAACTACAAAATGCTACAGTCTGAGAAGAAAATATGAAAACAATGAAAAAAAAATGCAGCTACTCTTCTAGTAATCTCTGAAGTTACAATTTTGCAGAGTCATGTATCAAACCACAAGCAGCAAGTACAAGCCCTTCAAATTCACACCTCCCCTGCCTGTGCTAGCACGCACACACACACACACAAATAATAAAATCCTAAAGAGAGGCAAAAACAACAAAATAATCCTCCAGAAGAACAGAAAGATACCTAACTGTACAACCCAAAGACCAACTAGAGAAAAATAGCAAGACCTGAAACAGAAAAACATCTTTAACCTAGAAGGGTACTTCTGGATTTTGAACTGAGCACTTTTCCTCTAACCACTGAAATGATAAACTCCCAGGGAAATACAAAAACCATCCTCTTACACACAACTGCTGTAGGATTAACCTGCAGTGAAACACATGTCGGAAGGAGGTTTTTAAGAGTACCTCCATACTCATTCACGAGTTACAAGCCCTGGAGTCAGCTTTCCCCATTTCACTCAGCAGCGGTCTCTTGATTCTTCCAGAACTGTTACAAAGTTAATTCTTCTGACACAGTAACGTCGGCATCCAGAAATCTCCACAAACACGTTTAACAATAAAGCATACACGTACTCAGGACACACCAGAACACAGCAGAAGCTCAGACTTCCACAACTAAGTGTTCTGCTGACGTGGTGTTAAACAAGCTGGCTTTTCCTGGGTGTTCAAGTGCTGTGGTGGAACAGCGAAATGTGAAAGCCCATATTATGTGACACACAGACTGCAGCCCAAAGACTGCTGACATCCTGAATATTCCTTGCACTTCTCTGCATTTTGACAATCAGGCTTTTAGGTTAACAGTGCAGGGGGAGCTGAAAACAAAACAGGACGGACTTAACTTTTGCCTGGTGTTTCACTTTCGAACTTAAGAATGTTTGCTGAAGATCTTTAAAACCCTGCTTCGTGTCTACATAGTGATAGCTACAACAGAAGTGCCACATTTAGAAGCCTACAGTGTCAGCACTGTCACCTCAGACAAGAGACGTGGCTACACGGGTCTGCATCAGTGTCAGGCAGCCTTTATTATTTGCTCCTAACACAATGTTTAACACAGTTACTTTCTCACAGAGAGCCAACAAAAAGAAGCAGCAGCTTGTGCAGATAGATACATGCTTTCTTTTACCCTGGTTAAGTCTAAATGCTCCAGCCCTGAGTGGCCCCACTCAGAACACCAGAATGACCACAATGGGTAAATCCACCCCCGTGTGGAGCTTGATGGGTGCATCACAAAACTTAAGGGAAAACAGCCAGGCTTGCAAAAATTTAATTTGGATTACAGGCTCTCCCCAATAATAGAGCCTGAGGCTAAATCTTTTTGTCTTCTCTAGTCAGTCAGGGTACCCGAGAGTCTTCACTCAGTGTTTTGGCAAGAAAGATAACAGCTTCAAGCATAGTTTTCACTCACCCAAAATACTCAGTTAGCCAATGTTTTAAAACGTAACAAAACCAAAACTAGAGTCACATTATTGAAGGCAAGTTTAAAACTCAACCGTGTGATTTAATAGGAAAAAAAAAAAAGACCATTTGCTTGTGCAAAAATCTGATTAGCAAGGCTAATTAGTTATTAGGAAGTGTGTTGCTTCAAATTCTCACTGGAGGTTGGTTTAAATAATCCTATCAACAACAGCTCTCAGTTACAAGCATCAAGCCTTGTCAGAATGCTACCTTGCACAGTAACATCAAGTCTGTCCAGGTTATTTGTGTACTGAGAGTAAGGGGAGAAATTGCTAGGAACACAAAAGCAATTTCACAGAACCAGAACCCCAATTCGGAGCAACAGGTTTCCTGTGCCTATCGCAACTACATGAGTTTTGGCCTTGTCACAGCATAGGGCAGAAATCCAAGTAAATAAGCCTACCTCTGAGAAACACACACATGGTCCAAAGACTAAAAGTAATGTTTCCCAAACTCCACGAAACATGTTTCAGGGTCTCAGGGAATTAATCTAAGAAACCAGCACACTTAGCTAAAATTTGTGTATTCCAAAAAATCTGACTGAGAACTTCAAAGCACATACTTGTGAGGCACTTTCTCAACATAGCATATTTCAAAGCATTTTCTGATTTTAAGACTCAGTTTGTAACTGAAGGCTCAAAGCTGAAGTTCTCTTTACTAAGTTCTATGATTTTTAACATTTCCAATACTAATTTCTTTGTAATTTTCTAAAACGTGCGCCATGGAAATTTAAACATATTTTTCACCTCTACAGCTAATAATAAGATCAAGTCTTTATCCTGCTCTTTCTAAAACAAAGTTCTCCTCAAATTCTACCAGATTTCCCTTGTCTTACCACCCATTCCTGGCAAAAACCTGAAGTTAGGCTCATGAGGAGCATTTTAATTTTGAGCTACTGTAGCAGCTACATTTATAAACAGAGGGTGCAGCCTCATTTTCCCACAATCCAACTGGTAGTCATTGCATTCTGCTGTCTCATAAACTGGTGAGGGCTTTGACTGGCAACATTCCTTCAGTCCGCTCCTTGAATTTACTTCCCAGGACTTTAACTGAATGCAGAGAGCAAGAAAAAAAAAATAAAAAAAAAAAAAAGAGAGTTTTCTCAGTAACAGCAAAGACTTATGTTTTAAATATTTGAAGGTTTCTGACCCCTGCTTCTCCTAGGCATTTGCCATGTCCCTCAGTCACAATGGTAACCCAAATGAGCTCCTAGTCCAGCTTTCAACTGTCAACCTTTATTTTTCTTAAGATGGAAGAGGGTAAACCAACAGACTTTATAAAAGCAGATACAATCTTCCACAGTTTCTAGAGCTTCACTGCCCACCTGTCACAGGAAAGGCTGCTGGAAAGGAAAGCTGCCAGCCTCCCCAGATCTTCCAAACCAAGGCCACAAGTGTGCCTGGACTTGGCTATCAAAACAACCATGCCGGCTCAGGCAAGTGACAAGGCAACTTCCAACCCTGCCAACTCACTTAAAGCCCTTCCTCTCATCTCAGAACGCTGCATTTCCCCAAGGATTTTCCAGCGGGTTCCCGTGTGCCAGAGGGAAACATTCACCTGGAAGCAAAACATGTCTCCTCCTCACTCGCAGCATCATCAGACACATCCAAAGACGCCGGGAAGGGGCAATGAGGCTGCCGTGAACCCCACCACACACTCCAACACCGCCTCCACCGAGGTCACCAGAGTCTCTCCTGCACTCCCCTCCTAAGTGCAGACTGATTAATCACTGCAGCTCGCCCCGTGAGGCCAAACAATAAACCCTCCCCGCACTCTCCCAGCTCCACAGCGCACACCTGCCCGGGCACACAGCGATGTGCCTGGGAGCAAACACCAGCCCCTCTCCAGATCCCGCTCCTGCCCCAGCAGAAACGCTCTCCCAGCGTTTCCCTTGTGGGAATCCACGGAAGGATGGGAAGGACCATCACGTTTTCCTTCGGCTGCACCCCCAGGCCCACCCCGGGAGAGAGATGCTCTCGCAATATTCCCTCTCCCAGTGCTCCCATTATAAACCAGCAGCGATCTGTGCCCCACTGACTGCTAACTCACGGCACCCCGCTTCCCGAAAGGAAAAACTTTCGCTTCCTATAGCGCTCCTCTGCTCCCCAGTGCTACGTGAGATATTTATTCCCCCTCCCACCTCCCGGGCTATTCCCCCTTTCCACCTCAGAGCTATTCCCCCTTTCCACCCCCCGAGCTATTCCCCCTCCCACCTCCGGGGCGTTCTCCTCAAAAACAAGGGGGGAAAAGTCCTTCCGCCGGAGGTTTGGCCACGGCAGCCCCTTTCCTTCGGCGATGGGAAGCCACTCTTACCCACCAGCATCCCGAGGAAAAGGCGTCCCTCATCACCGCCGCCTGAGCTCACNGAGAGGGAAAGAACGGAGCGATTGCGGGGGAAAAGGTCTGTGCGGTCATCGAGCCCGGCCTGTGACCGGGCAGCACCGTGTCAGCGAGGCCGTGGCACTGAGTGACGCGTCCAGTCATTGCTTGAACGCCTCCGGGGGCAGTGACTCTGCAGCCTGCCTGGGCATCCCATTCCAATGTCCAGTCACCCTTTCTGTGAAGAAATTCTTCCTGATATCCAATCTAAACCTCCCCTGGCACAGCCTGAGGCTAACCCTCTCCTCCTGTCCCTGTTCCCTGGCAGCAGAGCCCGACCCCCCCGGCTGTCCCCTCCTGGCAGGGAGTTGTGCAGAGCCACAAGGTCCCCCCTGAGCCTCCTTTTCTCCAGGCTGAGCCCCTTTCCCAGCTCCCTCAGCCCCTCCTGGGGCTCCACACCCTTCCCCAGCTCCGTTCCTTTCTCTGGACACGCTCCAGCCTCTCAATGTCCTCCTTGAAATGAGTGGCGCAGACACACCACTTGTAAGTTGTCACACAAGTTTATTAATGCACACTCGTGGGTTTATAGCACCGAAGTTCCACCAGTGCTGGTTTCATAGAATATAAAAGACCACCTAGTCCCAACCCCTCTGCCACGGGCAGGGACACTTCCCGCTAAACCTCGTTGCTTTATCCAACCTGTCCTTGAACACCACCAGGGTTGGGACGTCCACAACCTTCCCAGGTAACCTGTTCCAGTGTCTCACCATTCTCACAGTGTCTCACCATTTCTTCTCTGTACCCAACCTAAATCTTCTCTCTTTCAGTTTGTACCTATCCCTCCTTGTCCTATCACTACAGTTCCCAGCAAAATGTCCATCGCTGGCTTCCCTGTAGGCTCCTTCAGATACTGGAACCTTCTGTTCTCCAGGGTGAAGAGCCCAATTTTCTCAACCTGACTTCACAGGGAAGGTGCTCCTGATGAACTTGGTGGCCTCCTCTGGACTTGCTAGAGCCATTCCATGTCCTTCTCACACTGAGGACCCCAGAGCTGGATGCAGCACTGCAGGTGAGGGTCTCACAAGAGGAGAAGAGAGGCAGAATTGCCTCCTTTGACCTGCTGCCCACGCTGCTTTGGATTCTTTGGGCTTTCTGGGCTGTGAGTGCATGCTGCTGGCTCATGGTGAGTTCAGTAGTTTGTAGTTTAGTGTTTGGGTAGTTGATGTGTACATTTCATGGGTTATTAACCTGTGTTTGCCGTGGTGCTCCTTGGGTGATACAGGAGGAGAGCTGCTACAAATAAACCTTAAAAGTGGAGCCAGCCGTGTTGGTAAAAGAGACCCTTTCCTGTGCACCTTGTAACCTCTTCCATCTGCAGGTGTGGGATCTCCCAGGGCATTTTCTTTGCAAAAGGGGATGCTTATGTCAGGCTGACTTAATTGCAGTTAAACTCCAAATTTCCTAGTATTGTGTAATGGCCGGAGAATTTCTAGCCTGCCACATTGTCAGCTTAACGTTTGTAGTAAGAACCATCTTCTAACTCATTTTTTACGGTAGGCTTGGCTTCCTTACCATTTCCTCCCAGCAGCACGGCCAGCAGACGGCATTGCCAGGCAGAAGGAAAGCAGGAGACCCCTTTCCCTGCAGGAGTGAGGGAATGGGGACGTGCTACACGTACACACGGGGCTGGAGGTGCTGCTTCTGCCAGCGTCCTGCTCATGCTCTGACACACAGCTGCCAGACAGCCAGAGCCTCCTGCAGCTTTCGCAACTGAAAAGAAACCGCTGACTGTTGCCAGCAGGAATCCAGCATTCTTAACAGCACAGAATAACTTGCTTGCTCTGCATGGAGAGCCATTAAA
>VXAX01013983.1:533376-564507 GCA_013399835.1 Leptocoma aspasia
ATTAAAAAAAAAAAAAGAGAGAGAAAATATCACTTGCTGTTTTTTGCTTGGGTGGTTGCAACTTAAAATATGCTACTTGTTCACTTTCACTCTTGCCTGACATCTAAGTCTATACTTTGAAGATAAAAGGGATTTTTTTTTAAACCTTTTCATTCAGCAATCCAGATATGTAAGTGCTGAGCTTCACATGCAAACTAAAGTGCCTCATGCTGAGGGGTTGTGTCAGTTTCACTACTCTTTTCTGCTCAGATTGCGTTAAACTACTCATTCTGACTTCTGTGTTTGCTGGTTAGTGTGTGAAGCAGTTCTGCCCAGGGCTAAAGGTTCATTTACACAGTGGCTGTTTAGCTCTGCTTGTAAAAGCCCCAGAATAACTGGGAAACAACTCCAAAGGCTGTGAATGGCTAAGGATGAAGTCTTTTTTCTGACCATTTATTTAACTTTTGAAATAGAATAAGGGAAAAAAAAAATGAAGCTGTGATTTTTTTTTTCCTGTGAGTGGTTCAAGAACTTATGACAACTCACTGTATGGGGAATATAATAAATAAACAGATTCTTGGTATTTCCTCTAGCTCAGCCCATTCAGCTCCATAAAATCTGGCAGGGCTTGGCTCTCCAGTTCTTTCTTGCAGTTGCAGAATTGAGGGTTGGAATTTCTCCCCCAGAGCATTCTCATCATTTAGTTTCATAGTGCTTCTTCTTGACAGCCAGTGCTTGGTGGCTTTTTTTTTTTCATTCTGTGTCTGAAGTATTTTGGGTAATCGCCCTGTGTGCAGACTGGAGCATCACAGTTAGCTAGCTTCATTTACAACAGTTTATATGCTGACTCAGTCAGCATACAAACCTCTCCTATGCAAAGAGAAAAGAACTTGGATTGATTTGAGAGAGATGTGAAATGAAGCCAAAGATTTAGAAAGATGTTTTGGTGGCAAATGCATCCAATGGTTACTATTGGATTCTTGCTTCCAAGTAACTTGATCTCCCTGGTGCACTTGCTCCAGCTGTGTGCTGCCATGGCTTTGCCCTCCTCAGCTCTTTTTGGTTGTCCATGGTTGCCCAGGAACTGCTCTTTGCCCATACCTGTTCACAGCTGTGAGCACACTCCTGGGTTCAAGGACCCTGATTGTTACAGAACCTGTTGTAACAGTATCAGTGTGCACATGTCTGTGTGTTGTCACCTCAGGTTACGTGTGTGTCACCTCTCCAGCCACGAAAGAAGTCCCTGTTGCATGATAGTCAAGTTTGTCTACTTATCCTGGGAAAAGTTTCTGTGGTTTTCAGTGACAAACAGTGAGGCAAAGACTTGAGTCAGTGCTCTCAGTAAATCACTTCAACCTCTGCCCTAACAAGCAGTAAGTACATGCACCCTCTTTGTTACCTGGGTCATCCCACTGTCTTAGATGTCTGTGTGCAATTAAGGCTGCCCATCATTATTACCATTGCCATATTTTTTACAAGTCCTACCCAGATTCTAGGACTGATGGCAGATAAAGGATATGAAGGTGACTCTCACTCCAAAGAACTGTTCAGGGAAGCAAGGGGTGAAATGGTCCTTGCAAGAAAGCAGCGCATTCTGTTTCAGACCTTTTGAGGTGGGTGCAGGCTTTTCAAAAACAAGAGAGCACTGACAGAAATGGCCTGAACAAGGCCCTGAAGGTGTAGAAAGCAACTTGTTTTGGCTGTGTTGAACTGAGAGGAGGCATGCAGAGGTCAGTACCCCAGGCAGATGCTTGTCAGTCTGGATAACAGAGGTAATGGAAGGAAGAGGCAAGCTTTTGAGCTGCTGGTAGTGGTTAGGAAGGGTTGTTACACAGGTAGACCTGCTCTACACAGTAGAGCTCCAGAAGGGCAGCAGAGCCTGGAGGTGTGTGGGATCAAATAGAGCATATGCTGGTAATGGAGAAGTGATGGAAGTTAGCACCATCATTGACAGGCAGTAACATGACCTTACCCTTAATGAAAGGCAGCATTTCACACTTATTTCACAATAAGTGACCTATCTCTGAAAAATGGTTCAAAAGCAGTCTTTTCCCACTGGCTGTGGATGTGAAATACAAAATGACTTAATGTGAGGTATCCTAGGCTGTGGTGTTTATTTGCCATTAGGGTGAGATTTTCCATTGAGTTGACTGGTCTCTGCTGTTCCACACGTCTCCGTGCAGATCTCCTGCTGGCTTTCCCTGTATCACAAATTAGTTGAGAATGCCAGTGGACTTTTGTGAAGGCTGAACCAACTGCAAGCACATCTCTGGAGCAGGTGAACCTCTACTTAGATTCCAGTTTGCAGTAGCTCATTAATTCACCCTTAATCTTATTCTGCAGGCACTCTGGAGCTTTATCTGCCTCCTGTTGGCAGGATTGTTGATTTTGGTACAGAAATAATTTGGGGGTTTACTTGTGCTATGTTACTGCTACCACGCTTCCTCAATCATCCTCATTTATTGTGCAGGACTAGCACTGAAGCAGCTTCACACTGTTTGTCGTGATAGTAAAGAGCAGCTGTGCAGGTTAATCAGCTAATTAGACAGTGAGGTATTAGCCAGTGACCATGGAGGCAGTGGTTACATGCAGCAAAGTGGTTGTAACCACTTCAGCCACTACCAGCTGCAGGAAGAAGAGGGCCTGGATCTTGCTTTTCTTTGGATTTATCTGTAGTTTCTCATGTAGGTATGCCTCATGGTCTGAAAAAGGTCAACAAAAGGGGCTGGATCCTTCAGACCTGGAGACATCTCACTCTGGAGCAGTTGTACTGCCTGGGATGAGAGAAATCATTGGGTGCATTTTCAGCAGCACACTCAGAAGCATGGAAATTCCCATTAGAGTTCCTGTCAGCCCTTGGGCACCATGGATGTTAGCAGTGGAATCTGCAGAGAAGAACCTACAGTTCAGTTTTATTGCACACACTGATGGAAAGTTAGTATGAGATCAAAATGAAACCCAGTCTTTATTGATAAAAGGGACTGAAATTTCTTTTATTCAGGGTTCACACTAGAGATCTTTTATTTTGAGAGCAATTGCTTTTCTGTTGTTAATTTTTTAGCCTGATTGACACTCAAACAGCTGCCAAGAATACTTGGAATTCATTATAAAATAACAGCATGGCAAGTACATTAGACTATCATCTTGACAGGCTTATATATTTATTATGCTAATTATGTGGGTATAGTAATTGTATTAGGAATATCTAGATATTTTCCATCAGTAAAATCAGTTATTGTTGGGGGCTTTTTCGGCTGTTGTTTCCCCCACAACCTGCTGGGAACCTACCTCCAGGGCCCTTGAAGGAGATTCCCTCCGTGAGTTCTTTGCCAGGGATGAAAAACGAGCAAGACTCACTGATTCTNATCAGTAAAAAAAGTATGGGAAAACATGCAAAAGATTTCTCAGCTGACTATAATGTGCAAATTTTCCTTAAACATATAATAAATGTTCTCATTCAGTTGCAAAACCTTTTACTTTAATTTATTTCCTCTATACAGAGATGTAGGAGCAGTAGCTATAGTAAGAACATGAACTTTTTATTTTGAAATCACTGTTAATTTATTTTATACAATTTATTAAGGAAGTAAAGGACAAGAGGTGGGGAGGGGAATCTCAGTCCAGGGTGTGTCTGCAAGGCACGCTGCCTCCAGAAGCTATTCCTAGAGCACAGTCCAGCTTCACAACAGCACTGGGCTTGCAGTTGGAATCTATCTGTATTCATGTATCTGTTTGTATGTTTGTTTGTTTTTTTGTTTATAGGCTCCCTTGCCGTCAGGTCAGTGTCATCTTGCAACCTCAAGAAATGAGGTTTGCCAAAAAAGGCCAAATGGGGCTTGAAGTTGAGTACCAGGCTGCATAGTGCTTCTTGCCCCAAGCATTTCAGAGGAGAGGTCATCTTCCAGGCTTGTAACAGCCATGGCTAGTGACTCTGGAAGCTTATTCCAGCAGTGTCAGTGCCCTGAACATATTATTGACTGGCATTGGAATCAAACTTTTAAAATCTGTGTGTGCAGAAATGACTTGTCATCTAGCAGAGGGAGGTATTGAATTCTGTGTGCTTCAAGGGAGTTTATCTGGAAATGAAAAAATATTTTTACCCATGTGTAGCTTCCTTATTTAATCACTGGTTTCTTTGGAGTGCCAGACAGCTGAAAGGGAAGGGAATAAAAATGATTGGGATTTGACAAATGCCTCTGAAGACAGTTATCTGATGTGTGTGTCTGTTAGCAGGAAAGGCTGCTATGGCTCTAGGGGGGTTTTACAGTGTTTCAGAGTGCAGACTCTTTGCCAACTATTCTGATATTTATGCTTTGTTTGAGCTTCTGTCCTGTCTGTGTCCCTGCCTGTCCTATAACAGCAAGGAAAAACGGGGGCCGGAAGCTGTACATTGTCCTCCTGTGGTTCTGCAGAGCTGCTGTGGAAAGGCCAGACAGCTGAATATTCCAAAGCAAGGCCAGTAATTGCATCAGCCATTAGAATGGCAAATACTGCAGCCAGCCAGGGCAGCCCATTACTATTGAAAATTGTCACAGGATGAGTCTTCTCAGCTTAGGATGGGACTGAGCAGTTCCAGAGTGGATTGCTGAGTGCTCTGTAAAAGGCTTCTTGGAAAATGACGTCAGGCATCATCAGCATTTAATCTGGAACATCAATTCCAAGAAAAATATTTATCTGAAAAATAGTGAATCAAATCCTACAGGTCTAACTGGGCCTACTATGAGTAAATTAGATCAGTTTATTTTGGTATGAGTCATTAATCATATTGCAGTCATCACTGTGGTTATCTGAAAGTATTTTAATTTAATCAAAATGCAGTTAAAACTCATATAAACAAATTTGGCCTAAGCTGAACAGCCACACACATAGACCAGTCTTTTCCAGTGTGGTGTGAGGAATTAAACACTGAAACAGATCCTTCTACAGACACCTGACTATGGATTTTTATGTTACTTGATTTTGAGCATGCACTTTCCAACACATTGCTTTCTGTACTGACTGCCAAATAAAAGAGAACAATGCATTGTGCTCTGAAGCTTTTGTCGGGGTGTTCATAGCTTGTACAGGCCATCTGCTGTGGAGTAATGTTGCTGCTACAGTACATTGCTTTCCTAGCATATGTGTAACCTGACAGCTGGGGAGTGTGGGCCCTCTGGATTCAACAGGAATTCACTTGGATGTGTAGTTATTCTGTCTACATAAAGCCTTGTGTAAAACAATACCAACTCCTAGGTCACAGACCACAAAGTCATTGTAGTTGGCACAGATATGGGTAGCTTCTGCCCCAAACTTTTACTTGGAGGAGAAGAAGGGATTCTAGAATGAATTTAGGCCCTGCTGCTCAGAGCTTTGTCCAGCCAGACTGTGAAAACCTCCAAAGATCCCACAGCCTCCTCTGGCTCCTGCTATAATGCATAATTATTCTCATTTTTCTCCTTCTAACCATATGGTGAACTTCTCTAGTTTCTGCTGATGTCACTCTCTTTTGCCCTTCTGCCAGGGAGTGTGCTTCACTGGGAAGACCTTGGCCCCATCCACTTGTTCTCATCCCCACAGCACAAGAACATGCTGTGAGCTGCCCCAAACCATTCTCTGTTCCATGTTGAGCCAGCCCCAGCCCCATGGACCCTACTCTCAGGGTGATTATTTCAGTCCCACGGTTCCAGTGGCCTCCCCTGAGCCCTTCTGGTTTGTCAGTTCTGCCTGGGACCCCAAACAGGACATAGTGCCCCAATGAAGCCTGGTGGGTGCTGAGCAGAGGAGATACCCTTCCCCACCTCCCTGCACCCTGGATAGGAGAGAAAATAGGCACAATTCTGTGGGGCCCAATGAGATGGATCCCAGAGTCCTGAGGGAATTGACTGGTGTTGCCAAGCCACTCTCCGTCATATTTGAAAGGCCATGGCAGCCAGGGGAATTCCCTGTTGCCTGGAAAAAAGGAAGTATCACTCCTGTTTTTAAAACCGGGAGCTACAGACCAGTGAGCCTCACCTCTGTGCCTGGGAAGATCACAGACCAGATCCTTTTGAAGCAATGTTAGGGCACATGGAAGACAAGGAGGTGTTCTAAGATATCCAGCATGGCTTCACTAAGTGAAAATTGTCCCTGCCCATCTGTGATGGAGTGACTGCAATTGTCAGCAAGGGAAGATTGACCAATGTCATCCACCTGGATTTCTGTAAGGCCTTTGTAGACACCTGGGTTTGAAGGATGTAGGATTCAGTGGAGGAGGAGCTGGCTGCATGGATACAGCCAGAGAGGTGTGGTCAATGGTTCCATATCCAGCTGGAGGCTGGTGATGAGTGATCTCCCTCAGGGCTGTGTTCTAGGACTGGGGGTCTTTAGTACCTTCATAAGTGACATGGAGAGGGAGAGCAGCTCCTCAGCAGGTTTGCAGCTGACACCAAGCTGCAGGTACAGTGACACACCTGAAGGATGGGACCAGCCAGGGGTACCTGGACAAGCTCAAGAATAGGGCTCGAAAAACCCAATGAGGTTCAACAAGTCCAAGTGCCAGGTGCTGCACCTGGGGCAATCCCAGACATGAGCACAGACTGGGAGAATAATTCATTGAGAGAAGCCCTGTGGAGAAGGACTTTGGAGTTCTTCTGGTGGACATGAGCCAGTGGTGGGGGATGGCAGCCCAGAAGACCAACCATACCCTGGACTGCACCAAAAGCAATGGGGGCAAAATGTCAACAGAAGTGATTCTTCCCCTCTACCCTGCCCTCGTCAGACTCCGCTTGGAGAGTTGCATCCAGCTCTGGATTCCCCAGCACAAGAAAGATGTGGATCTCTTAGAGCTGATCCAGAGGAGGCCACAAAGATGCTCAGAAGGCTGGAGCACCTGTGCTAAGGAGAAACAGGGTAAGTTGAGGTTGTTCAGCCTGGAGAAGTGAAGGGAAACCTTAGAGCACTTTCCAGTACCTAAAAGGGCTACAAGAGGGCTGGAGAGAGATTTTTTACAAGGGCATCTAGGAATAGCTTTAAGCTGAAAGAGGGCAGATATTTGGAGGAAAATCTTAATTGAGGTGATAGTGAGGCCCTGACACAGACTTGACCAGGGAAGATGTGGGTGCCCTGTACCTGGAAGTGTTCAAGGCCAGACTATATGGGGCCCAGAGCTACATGATGGTAGGATGGCATCCTTGCTCTTGGGAATGGAGGGGAGGGGATGGAACTAAGTTATCTTAGGGGTCTCTTCCAACCCAAACCTTTCCAAGATTCTATGAAAATCTCCTTGTGGGAGGAATTAGGGGAGCCCAGAGGGCTGGACAGAAGTGCTGGGAAAGTGGGAAAATCCTGTGACAGAAGTGGGAAAATCCTGTGTAATTTCGCACTGGAGCCTCCCAGGGAGACATGAGGTATTATCCAATGGACCTTCTTATCTCGTGCACCTGGAGTTCTCTGCCCCATCCAGAGTGACCTGATGGAGCCCTGGAAATCACAGAATCATTAGGCGCCTTCTAGGTGCACATAAAATCACGAAGGACCTCTCCCAGGCTCCACAACCTTTCAAAAGTGACAGAGAGTGGCCTCACACTGTCATCAACCCTGTCACTCCACCCCCTTCAGACAAATCCCACTCAGGTCAATAGAATTGTATAAGACAAGATTTTCTAGGAGACCCCTGAACTGAATGTCCTCTACTCCTGGAATTCATCCACTTCTTCATTCCTGCCTTTGGGCTAAAACACCTGGGAACAGTGTCAGTGGAAACTGAGAGGAAGAAGGCACCAAGTACCTCAATTTTGCCTGCATTTGCTGTCAATGTACTACTCAACCCATTTGTCATAATTTCTTTACCTGATTTGCTTTTTACATAGCAGCAAAAGCACTCCTTGAACCCTGGCTTAGCTTTGGTTTTCCTGATCACACCTCTGCACACCTCAGAAGAAATAATAATATAATCTCTGTCATAACCTCTTAACCTCTCCTAATTCCCACTGTGCTTTTACTTTTTTTTTTTTCATTGCTCTGCCATGAATTCTCTTTTTAACCAAGCCAGCCTCCTAAAATATGTGTTGTGTTTTGTCCTTGAGCATCAGCATGGGCTTTTCTTTTGAACTCCTTAGCCCTTCAAACCCCACAAGAGCTGGCTCCCATAAGAGCTGCCTCACACCTCCCTCTTCCCTGAGTAAGCCACAGCTTTCTGTCATGAGGTTCAGGGCTACTGGCCTTCCTACTCCCCACCCTGGCCCAGGATCTCAAACTCACCTGTGTCTGGATCATTACAGTTATGCCCTGACCAGTTCTTCTTTATTTTTAAGTAGCACATCCAGACCAGCATAATCCCAGTTGGTACATCTAACATACGTGTTGTCTCTGACATCCTTTAGAAATCTCCCTAATCGCCTTTTCCTTGCTGCAGGTGCCAGGGAGGGTGAATTCCTCTAGGAGAACCAATTCTAGGGACCAGAAACTCGACCATGGCAGGAACACTGTAGTTCTGTCCTCCACACTGTGCTCTATCTCAAATGTAGAGTGCAGGAATATGAGACAAGGTCAGCATATCAAATATGAGTCCCTATTTCCTAGAAATACCTTAAAACATAATAAAATCGTGGATTTTGTTGTTGGTTTTGTGTTGTTGTTCTGTTCAGGGTATTTTACTCCATATGACTCTCGTAATTAATTACGATGAGTCAGAAACTTCTTCTCCTGAAACTGAATGTCTTCCTGTCTCCTGTATAATGTGTTTGTGATCAGTTTAAGCCTGTTTAGTCTTGGGCCAGCACAACCGCTCAGGTTTTTAGCATTCATTTGTATTCATGTAATTGTACTACTCTCGGCTTGCATTTTGTGAGACTAACTATGCCAAACTTCTGTAGTTTTGCCTTCTTTCTCACAATTATTTTAGTTGTCATTCTCTGCAGTGGTTCTGAATTTATTCGATCATTCTTCAGCTTGAGCTGGAGCCTATGCAGCATCTCACCGGTGTGGTTTGTGCTTCTAGATCTTGCTTTGCACCTGCCCTGTGTGGAACCACTTGAGTTTCTCACAGCTCTGTCTTCTTAGTGACATACTGATACATTTAGGACACAGTTACACACACTTTCCCTTTCAGCGGTTTTCAATCACTGATCTCACAGAAATTCTTACTATTGTTGCCAAAGGGTTTGGAGTCTATGCTGCTTACATTTATATACTTTCTTCCAGTTTTCAGAGGCACATCTTTTCCCACATGGACAGTGTCTGTAAACTTTGAGCTAATACACTTAAGTTCCTGCAAGGTATTTCCACATTTTGCAACACTGTCATTAAAGGAAACTCACAGTGAGTCCCCAGAGAATTTCTCAAAGATCTAACTGCTGAATTAAGATCCTCTCTCTGCACCTGCTTTTCCTGCTCTTCCTGGAGTCAGCTTCTTACCTGCTGTACCTTGATGGCTCTGATCACCATTCATGCCAGTAATGCTAATTATTTTTCAGATGACCTTGAGTTGTATGGATAATGTTTTGTCTGTGCAAAGGGCATCAGCTGAATATCCAGTATTTTTTGATGGCTCTTGGTAGTGAAGACTATTTTTATGTTTTGGATTACTTCAGATGACTTGGGCTGAATGATGCTGTTGAGCCTAGTGTACTTGGGTGTGCTCCTAACACCCAAGTGGATACACACACACACACAGACAGACACATATCCCTGTTCTGTACTTCCCTTTTACATTGTCAATGTCATTTTTTAGGAAGGCATCCACAGATATTTGCACACAACTGCCACAGCAAGTGCTTGAATGCTAATGGGGCAGCAGGCTCTCAGGGAAGCACTACCTTGCTTCATTAGGTGGCTGAGAGCCATGCTGGGTGCTATCTTTAAGAGAGATCTGCACAGATTCTTAGTTGGCTGCAGTACACATTCCAGTTGAGCACTACTTACCAGCCAAATTTCAAGGTTCAGCAAACAATTGAGCTAGGGCAGACGGAATAATTACAGAGTTGTGAAAGACTGAAATGTAAAACAGATGAACACATTGTTCCCTCTACCTGTCAGCCTTGGTGGGGGAAAAAAGTTCAGCTTCTAGGTAGCAGCAGTCTCCTAGCTCAGAGGGCCTTCCCTCTCTCCCAAAGCCCAGAATCATGCTTTAGATTGCATTGCACATGGCAGTGTCACGTCTGCAGTTAGTGTATTGTGTGTTTCTGACACCCAGCTTATCACCAGGACTCGTGTGCTCAGGCTGCACACACCAGGTCCCTGCAAAATACCATGTCCAAGGGTGCTGTTCCCAAGCAGCACTGCAGAATCTCTCAAGTCCACCTGGCCATTTCATATTTGGGGTTGGATCCCTACTGAACCTCTCAGGTAAAGCCTTTTCTAGTGCTAAGTGAGCCACCTTGGACTGATATGCCCTTTCCCATTGCAGCTCTTCTGTCTCTGTCTGCACTGTAGTGAGGGATTGCAGTACACAAGGGGGTACCAGGTTTGGCTCCGGTTTCCCATGGTTACCACTGAAATCAAATATGAATAAAACAGAGGGCTGATTTCCTTGGGATTTAGTAGCATTTTTTTTTCCTCTTTACTCCCAGCTGACTGAAATATTTTCTTCTTTTATTTTTCTGCAGTGTCCTACTGCAAGTTTAAGAAGTGGTTCAGAGGAGTGGGTAGGATGCCTGACTGGGGGTAAAGAGGCCTGGCTGCTAATCCTGCCCAAAGTAAATGATCAGCTAATGGTTTTGATTTTAGCTGTATGTGGCTCAACCCTCTTCCATTGGGGCGGACTCTGCAAAGTGCAGTGGCTTGAAAATTAGCTTCACAATATTTTTTTTTAATTAAAATTAAAAAGGAAATTAAATTACCGCCAGTGAGAACAAGAAGTAACAATCATTCACTAATTGTTTGTCAGAAAACAGGTTCAGTGAAGAGGAAAATCAAATTTGATTGGTATTGCTGGGTTTGTCTTCATACTTTCTTGGCTAAATGGTGTTTTCTGAGATTGAGGAGAGGACCAAACAACAGCAATTCTGTTTCAGGATTTATGCAGAGTTCACTTGCATGTCTGATGACAAATATTTGTAGTTACAGTGGCACTTCATTTCTGCTACAATTGTCACATACAAATAAGAGTACTGGAAGCGCAATGGGATAATTTGCTTGAGGCAAGAACTTTAAAAAAACTAAGCATAATGTCATTCAAGTTGAGTATAAAGAGCAAACATCAGATCAGGCAAAGCAGGCAGACTTCAACCAAACTTCAGTGAAACCCAATGGAGAGGTCATGTTGTCCAAGTTAACTGGCACTGAGGACAGAAGTTAAAGTTGGAGTTATCAGGAGTTATAAAAGTTTCTTTCTTCTGAGCACTGCTGTTGCATGGTTGCTGTAAGAGAAAAGACTGAAAGGACCCTGCTTCCATAGATGTGCACACTTAAAAAAGGAGCAGAAGAGATGTAATGGGGAAAACGGGAAGAACCTAGCAGTGGAGCAATACTAGTATGTATCCAACAGTACTTCACATTGAGAGGCAAAAGACCCAAACAACACAACCTCACAACCCTCACAGTGTGCTGCTTCTTATAAGGCATGAGGCTTTCATGTTTCCAGCTGCAGCACAGGAGACAGGCAGCTCATGTGAATTACATGCTTATCCATGTACAAATGCCACCCAATGCACTCAGGATGGATTAAACCTCTTCTGCCTGCTGAGAACAGGACAGAGGACGTGTCCTGTGCGTGGAAACCCAAGTGGTATTAGCCCCAGCTATTCGGCACAGCAGCCATGCATGATTGCTGCAGCTGGTTGCCATGGTTCAGGCTGTTCTGGGATCTCATCAGAGGCTTCCAGCTTTGCAGAAGACACTCTCAATATCCTGCTGGAAAAAAAAAAAAAAAAAAAAAAAAAAAAGAGAAAAGTAGACAGAGAACAGACAGTACTTGGAGAGCTGGGGGCAGACATAANAAAAAACCTCTCAAAATCCCCGCTGAAAAAAAAAAAAAAAAAAAAAAGACAGGGCAAAGGACCCTCCAAAAGCGCAGAAAGCTCCACAGCTTAGACTGCAGTGGAGATTATTTGGCTTAGCATGAAGATTCATGTCTGCATTCCCCAAGGAAAACAATTATAAAAGCCAATGTTGTTCATCCTATACCAAAAATTTAATTCTAATATGATAAGCGCTGGTTTTTCCAATATGCACATATTGACTGTATTGGGTTGGGAAAAATAGCTAGCTTGTGCCTCAACGTGCATTTCTCAAGTATTTGATTGCTGCTTCAGGTAGGAGATTCCCAAATCGTACTGCTAACTTACTTCACTCCCTCATTTTTCTCTGCCAAGTGATGTTGCCATTTGCTCTCTGAAGTGGGAGTGTCACAGAGACCTTACTGCTTTGTGACTGTCACAGAATTTGTCAGTCTGAAAGTCCAAACTTGCACAGCAGAAATCTGGAGTCAGGTAAAATAGACTAGAAATCTCACTTTTGTGGGCCTTCAAAGCACATAAAGTCCTTTGGAATCTTTTATCCCTGGAGTTTTATTTGTCAGTCTCCTGCCATCTAACAACTAAGATGTAAATCTTAGACCATCTGTACTTGCAGTTTTGTTGCAGCTTCTTCTCATGTCTCTCATCTTTGAAGTGTAAGCAGTCTTGTTTAAAGATAGACTCCTGTCCTAACTTTAGGACCCAAGCAGAGAGGTTACTGTCTTGAAAGGAATCTTGCTGGAGAAACTTTTTCAAAAGCTGTGAAGTTGGTGCCCACTTTCCTCTTTCTTGAAATAGTTATTTCCTCTTCTCATGGAATTGAGGTGTCAGTTTACTGTTTTTCATCCTTCTTTTATCCCTCTTTTTTCCCATTCCCTGGAGAGCTGCCCAGTCCCAAGAAGCTTTTGGGGGTGGTTTTGTTTTCTAATTCTGCTGTCACTTTCTTAGGAATCGCCAGCTGCGGGGCCAGCCCATGGTCCGTTTTCCGTGTGGGAATGGAAAAGTGCTGTGTGGATGTCGGGATCACTGCACTCTTTTTACCCGGACAGCAGATGGCATCGAAGCTCCAGAAACATCACTGCTCTCTCGGACCCTGATCAGGTTCTTTTTGGCTTTGACATCTTGGTGCAAACAGGATTGTTTCAGTAGGCTTCCATTTGGCCTGCTGTTAATTTAAAAGAACCTTTTGATAGCAGTACATGTACACATTTTTAAAATTTGGTGATCTTTCTCCTGAAGCTTAACTTACTTTTCTCCTTCAGGGTGCTTAGAGGAAATTTAAGAATTTCTCTTATAATGCTTTTAAGTGAGGATTCATTTTATATCTCATTTTAAGTCTGATTTCTCAAGTTCATTTTTTAGAATAATAGCTGTTCTCCAGAAGTTTGGCTATTATGAATGCTGACTTGGGTAAAAGAGCAGATGTTAATCAAATGTGTTAAAGTAATATTATTTCTAAATCATATTACTTCCTGATGTTAGACTTCACAGTTTATGTATAGTACTCAATAACATGAATACTCAGTGCAAAACTGCTGCTTACATGTCTTAAAAAAAAACTAATACAAAAAGCCTGTTGTGAATATATAAGATCTAATTAATTCAGTTGCAAAGTTGACTCTGGTTTCTATACTTTGTTAGGAGAAAGGAATTTGTAATTATCACTTCAGTTCTTATGAAAAGTAAAGTATAGCCCATTTGCTCTTTCATTTCCAGGATGGCAGAAGACAGCTGACTGCCTGTGTCTAATCCCACACATAGTAGTCTGCACGGAAAGTGTCTTGTGCCAGCTTCTTTCCTAGGAAGCAATTTTTATAGGTGAAAACAGACCAAGAAAAAGTGTTCAATTAGTAGGGTTTTTTCCTGTTGTTCTTTTTAACAAAACCATTTTAAAACTGCCAACAAAATGAATATTAAATTACACATGAGGGGGGAGTCCAAGTAATTATCTTAGTTCAACAGAACTTATGTATGGTAGAATATTTTTCTTTAGCAATCCAGAAAATAGTCCTTTAGGGGGAAAAAAGTATTGAGCCATTTATCGGATTAAAATATTTGTCGATGAAATAATTGTAGGTCATCCCTCATCATTTGTGGTACTCAAATATCTTTTTGTATCTCCCTGATATGAACAAAAAAATATATAAGAGAAGTTTAAAAAGTGAAGTCCATTTGGCCTTAAATAAGACAGGAAGCTAACAGTTTCTGGGGATGGGATTTCTCCTGACTTTCATAGTCATGGATTGCTCAAGATGTACATAGACATTGGACAAGTAATTTTTGCCTGTTTCCAGTTTATCCATTGTAAATTCAGTTACTAATGTTGAGAAAACAGCAACATCTGGATCAACAATTTTTTACATCCCTCAGTGTCATGGATTCTGTGATAAAGGTATTTGTTAAGAATTTCTTGAAGTGTTACTTAGGTTTTGGGTACTAGATTTTTTAGATTACACAGGGCATTTACGCGTCTTCCTCTGTGGTTGTTTTCCGTATCATTAAAAATTACAGCTTGTATTAATTCTAATTCTATTATTATTGACTGTACTCTTGCAAACTATACTAATTCTCTATTCTTAATTCTGTTTCACTGAGGTTATCCATACTGATTAACAAAAGTTTTTTTTCAGATATGTAATATGACAGACTTTATCACATTCTTAGTAAATAAATAATACGTTGGTTATTGATGAGATTAATTTAATGCATATCTGCATGGTTGCATACTTGCATAACATTCACAAAAAGACAAATAATACTGCTTCTTGAATGATGCTTCAAAATATTTAATTTTATTTAATTAATCACTTAACAGACATAATAATTGAATTGCTACTACACCATTGAGGTAAACAAAAGTAACAACTGTAGAAAACATAATGTGAAATGATGCTTGTTAAATATTGAATAACTACTGAGGACTGCCAGGTTAAGTGATCATGTGGCTGACTCAGTATTCTGCTACCAGAAGCCAAAGTTTGCTCTCAGAACCAAATGCAGGTGTGAAAAAGAAGGAATGGCAGGTGGGGGGAATCTGTCTGAGCCAGGTTTTGTTTCAGGCTGCTGGGCAAGGTCTCACTACTTGGACTACTGAGGATACTCACTACTTCACTGCCAGTGGCCAGTGATCTGTGTGAAACCTTGGAGCTCCAGGTGGTGTGTGACCCTGGCTGGCAGCTCCTCATCTTACCACTCACTGCCTTTCCAGGACAAGAGTTTCACCAGCTGGGAATGGTCAGAGAGCTCCATCCGAACCCCCAGTGCTGCTACAGTACAAATAACAGTGAGTTATTGTTCCAGTGTCTATTGTTCCAGCAGAATTCCTGCTTAGATGAATCTCCACTGAGGTTTGATTTTTTTGGGGAATTGAGGGTGGTAATACCCAGATTGCCAGTTCTGCTGGCAGGAGAGAACACTGGGTTTGTGAGCACATTTGATCTGCAGGCTCTTTCTCGCCATTATCAAAGTCAGTGAAATGGTGGGGAAGGTCAAAGAGAGGTGAGGATCACTTGTACTGGTGTCCTCAGCTTATTTCTTTGTCGTGGAGGCAGTGAGCAGGACTATAACTGTGCTTAAGAGGCAAGGTTCAGTCAGCTGTCATTGTCTCTATCCCCACTGCAGAGGGTAAATGACAATTAAAAGGCCTTCTCTGTTCCTTCAGCAGGTAGCTCAGGTCCATAATTCTATTCCTCCCTAATTGTCTGTGAAAAGGATCTTTTTCTCCTGTGTGTTTTGAAGCCTCAGGTGCTCACCCACAGCCATAAATTTGCTTTAGGCCTGCCTTACGTATGAATGATCAGCTCTCAGAGGCACCTCTCTGATTCTTTGTTTCTCAGTCTCAACTTATTAGAGGAGTGATGTACAGACTCACAGCAAATCCTGCACGGGCAGGACAGTCTCTCTTCTCATGCCTTTGTGCAAGAAACCACCCCTTTGTCAGAAGCAGCTTAATCTGATTATCAGGAGCGGACTCAAATGGCACATGGGAGCTGCTGTCCATCGTCCATCTAACTCAGTATGTGCTGGGAAAACAGCACAGTGCTACACTGATCTTTTTGTGCCCCTTGCAAGGCAAAGGAGCTCAAGAGTACTGTAATATTTTCAGTTTCAAGGCATAAAATTGGCCTACACTCTTCATCAGAAAAAGGAACAGTCATAACAGGAAAACATCCTGTAAATAGTGAGTTACTGAAGGAGCTCCAATGCAAAAGCGAGATACGAGAGAGATGGAAAAGGTGAGAATAACACAAAGAAATATAGAAATAATGCTCCTGCATGCAGTAATGTAGTTAGCAAAGGAAAAATCCACCCAGAGCTCAAATTGGCAAATGATGTCAAACACAGAAAATAAAAGGCCATTATTGCTCTGTTACAGGGTGGAAGCACGATGAAGCCACAGGTGTGCTGCTGAATGGGGATGGAAGATTAATTAAAAATGCCCACAGAAAAGACAGAAGTACTCAATGCCCTCATCACATCAGTCATAATGGGTGAGATCAGCCCTCAGATCTCTGTGCTGAGAAGCAAGGATAAACAAATGTGTTAGAGAGTTCATTTAAGGACCATCTCCACAAATTGGACATCTATAGATACCTTTCCCAGTTTCAGGGGGGAAGAAAATCACCATGACAGTAACTAGCCATGGGAGCCAGGAAAGTGGTGGACTTTTCTTGATGAAAGTATTCAAGAGACAGCTTGACAGAGAATGGAGAACTTAAGGGAAGGCGCTGCTTTCCATGGAAGTTTTAAGACCCATTCAAATCTGGACCTTTATGTCATTTTTATGATCACCTCTAATTTTTGCAGAAGAATTACAATGAATGAAAAAAGTACGTAGTCTGATTATAAACCTGTTGTATATTTCTAGTGGTGACTTTAATAAACACTTGTGCATAGGCTCATCCCTTCAGTTTAAACTTTATTTCTCTTTTTCTTGCATGTCTGACAGTCCTGTCTCTCCTGTACTAAGGATCACAGAAGTAGCTTCAGAGAGGGAGGGTTTTTTTCCACAAAACACTGAAATTTTCATTCTGAATTATTTGCTCATAATGTTTGAGCTTTGGCTCTGTCATTGGCTCTTAACTTCTGTTTAAGGATCAGTGGAAAAGCACTTTTTCCTAATGATAAAATTCTCTTGTAATTTCTTGTATTTGCAGCTACTCATCAGGTTATGCCTTACAGAGCAAGATGTGATAACTTCTTCACAGCTCCCACTTGAATAGTTTCCACTTTGTTGCTCTGTTGTTCTGGTACACCCCTCTCTGCTTTTTGGAAAGATTTTGTGCTACCACACAGAAAGAAGGATGCATGCTTTTGTACTTCCATTCCAGGAAATTCTTCCTCAAAACTATCCCTCAAACATTTTGGCAGATCTCCTGATTTTTGAGGTCTTAGTAAGAAACATCTGAATTTCCACCCTGCACCAGAACAATATCCAGCTGACTACTATGTTTTTCCAGGAGTGAATGATGTTTACTTCTCTAAGGTGTCCTGGAGCCTTTTAGGGCCTCACCAGAGAGCAGTGGTGTGATTACCTCCCAAAGAGGAAGAGGCTGTGCTGTCACAAACCTGCAAATACTCACTCAAATACTGCCTTTTGAGTTCCAATGGGCTGAGTCAACATTCCTGTGATTTCAGGCTCTGTCTCTTGGACACTCCACAGCCTTTGTGGCTGCGATTTCACAGGCCAACCTCCCAGCCCTGATGCTGACATCCAGAGTGCTCCAACTAATTCCTTCCCCAAGCTGCAAGTCCAAGAGCTCTCTGAGCTTGCCACATGGTTTTCCCAGGACACGTATGATTGCCAGCAAACCTAATTACTTTTTGGCTGATGCAAGACATACAGAGGGGAGAAAAATATCATCAAAAAAGAAAGGGCACACTGTACACATTAGCCTGCCTCTGTGCCCCTGTGGCCATGCAACCTTAAGGTTTGGACTAGAGGCTTTTAAAGAGCCCACCCTTCTTCGTCTCCCTTTTTCCTCCTGAAAATGGTCTTTTCCTCTCCTTCCAGCACATGTTTTTCTGCTCCCAGTCTTTCCTCATTTTTTGGCATGGCTGAAGAGAGAACACTTCCTGGGTTGTCATTAGTCTCCTTGTCAAGAGCCTCACAGATCAGGCCTGTCAGATGTGCAAAATCTATCACCACCTCATCCACAGTTTACTTGTTACCCTGCCGAGTTTCAGATTGGAATAATTAGTTTGCCTTGAGCCATTGCCAATTATTTTGCTGCTGTATGATTAAATGGACTGTAACTGAATAGCTGGTCACCAAGATTTAATGACTCTCCACTGTTATAGCTAGCCAAGTTAAAGGCTTTTTTTTTTTTCTTTCTGTCACCTCCCAGAGGACTTCAGCTGAATCTGAAGGCAAAAGGTCACAGGCATACACAACAATGAGAACAGAATTTGCAATGTAGAATAGAATAACATAGAGAGTCCCTAGTATCAGACAGAGTTTATAAGCAGGGTGGTTAACAGGTTGTTTTGCATGCACACAGAGACACACACAAATAAGAAAAGTGCAAAATAGACTTACTCATAAGAGCTATATCTTCTTTCCTAATTAAGAAAACTCTTTTCTTTAGTATGCAACCCAGCTGGATCAAAGCATACTTTTAAATGGAAAGTTATATGCTCAGGAAAATGGCTTCTTCATCTATGACTAAGATTCTTGCAATAAATTAGTGTTTGTTTCGCCAAATTCATCTCCTGGAACTTAGACATTTGTTCTCTAGTTGTAAATTGCCACCTCACTAGAAAAAAAAGGCATAGTCTGTTTTTAATGTATCTATGCCAAGTTTTGATTACTATTACGTAACTCAGCTGTTGAAACTGTAAACATATTAAAATGAAAGAGTTTTGTTTGAGTCTTGGACTGAAACATTGTGGGCAATTAATCTACAGTCTGGACCAGCACATTCGAGCACATCAACAAAAAGATGTCGATAGTTCTGTGTCTTGCTCAGAAAAGAAATCACTATGTCCCTATAGTACAATCTGTTAAGCAAAGCTTTCAGCAAATGTGGGTTTGTGGGTGGTCAGAAAAACACTGGTGTGATTTTTGTAGTTGGATGTAGAGGTTTAGATCTGATCTATTAATTCGATCACGTACATGCAAAGCAATGCCTCCTACATCCTTTGGTGTTGCAAACAGCCAAGCAATGACTCATCAGACCAACGTCCTCCTGATGACAAAACTGAATCATTGAAGGCTTTCTGTGTTCAGATCAATGAAGAAAACGATACTGCCATTCATTCACATTCTTCTGGCAACTGCAATATGAAGGTACTGCCCCAAATACAGCAGGCTTTTCCTTGTCCTGGAACGTTCCTGCTGCTCAGCACCACCACCACCATCACAGACAGTAAGCTGGCAGCTGTGCATCCCCAGGAGACCTTTGGCTGCCTTTCACCCTGAGCTCCTCTTCTTCAGCTCCTCTTTTCCAGCCAGGACAAAATGCTGAGTGCCTCTCTGACCTGGACAAGTCCAGCTGGCACAGTCTGGTCGTACACATTGGTTCAGTGAGGGAAGAGGCCACTTCTTCCTGTCTAGCCAGCCATGCTTCCGACCCTGGGGGAGAATCCGGCACTTCTGCCAGGAGCATTTGCCTGGGCTGTACCACATCTCTGCTCTTATCACCACAGGGAAATAGTCCCTGAGCATAAGGAGCAGTGGGAGAGCCTTTGGGTGCAAGGCATGGGCTGGCAGTGGGGTGCATGCCTGGCCAGCAGCAGACAGGGTTCCTTAGGGAATGGGGAGTTTAGCCACAGAAATGTTGTGTCTTTGAATTCAGAACAATGTTCTGGCTGTCTGGAGGCTTGGGACAGGTTGGAGGAAGAGGCAGGGACAGGCAGGATATGCAGGAGGAGTGGCCATGCCAAAACCTGGGGCTGGAGCAAAACCCAGCCCCAGGAACCCTCCAGGGACAGATTCTCAGTCTGTATTCATGATGATTACACTGTGAAAGTCCTGGACCAGTGAGGTAAACCCAAAACATGCATTGTCAGATTAATACTGATTTTGTTTGTTCATAAGTAACTTTGACAGCCTTGTTTCTGGACTTCAGACTTTTACAAAAGCTTCAGGATAAGATGCTAAGAAGAAAAAGAGTTTCAAAAATAACTCCTCACAGTAAAAGCATACATACGAAAAAAACCCACCAAATCTGATTTAACCACTGTTCAATCCTACTACTGTTAAAGAGAAGAAAGGTATGTAAGGGAGTGTTAAAATAAGTTACATTTGCATTTACAAACAAGTTGTGCAATGGATAAAAGAAACCCAAATTCCTAGTGTGTTGGTCTGCATGGAAGCTCCAGTATCCAGTGGGATAAGGTTGTGCAGCTGGAGAGATGCTATCACTGTTTCTGTCTTCACTATCAACCCACAGATTTTCACAGTTCTTATGGGGAAACTAATTGCCAAGTTTGGATGAAATTTGCAAGCCATTTTGGAGGTCATACAAACTGTTTTCACAGAAGCTAAATCCTAACTAGACCTTAACTAACCTTAAGCAAGTCCACTACACCTGCAGGTACTGGTGTGTATGAGCACTAATTAATTTTTGCTAATTAAAATTTTTCAGATGCTGTGGCAGAGATAGGTACAGCTATCTCTGGCTTTAATGTAATCACTAAGTAAGCCTGGGTGGAAATCAGAAACCGTTGTTTTGCATCTTCAGAAGTTGATTGTGTGCACATCCATCTGTGCAAAAGAAATATGATTCTCTCCTGCAGACAGCAGATAAATATCATGTCAGCTCTCCTCCGCTGCTGAATCCCTGGATGATCCTGTTATCTTTCCCTCATTGTTATTCTCACTGGCAGCAGGAGCCCTTCAGCAGTCCTTACCCTGTGCCCAGAGTGGGAGGTGGGGTGTGAGGCACTCAGCCACAGCACCCCCAGGCATATCCTCATCTCTGTTTCACCAGGGACCAGCACTGGGAACCTGAGCACAACACTTCATTTGTGGTCTGCTGGCTTCTTCTCCACATTTTTTTGTTTCTCTTGTCTATTCAGCCTGTAATCTTTTCAAAGGCTGGGACTGTCTCTGACTGTCTAGACACACAGGACCTATTACAATGGGACATTGATTTCTGATGGGGTCTCCATCTGCTTACTGTATTGCAAATGATTACTGCTAACTTTAAAAGAGCTACATTTCAGCATCAGGGTTCAGCAGTAATAAGGGCATTTGGACTTTATTGCAAAGGTAAATAATGCCTCTGCTAATGTACTAATGAACAGAGAAATAATCTATTTCAAAATCACAGAAGTTTATAGGTTAAAGGTGGATTATGTGGTTTTCATGCTTGGCCAATGATGTATGCTCTTGCTTTCTTTCTCTGCTATCTGCTGAAGCCAACTGAAATGTCTGACAAGTTGCTTAGTTTTTCTGTGCAGTATCTGTAATATATACTGCTATTTTCTTAGCACTTTTTCTTGTTGTTCTTATCACTACAGCCTCTGAATGTCTGAAAACAGCTGAAGAATTTATTCGTAATACATAAATTTTATTGTACCCATTTTACAGAGTGAAATATAAGGGCATGAAGTGATACACAGACATGTAAAAATTATCTTCCAAGGAAGAAAAATCCAGATGCCCTGTCTAATGCTTTAATCATGGGTCTAGCCTTTCTACAGTACCATATTTTATTGGAAAGCCTCAAGGAAATCTCTCCTTGACACATGAAAAATAGTAAGTGTGATTCTTGCCAAGACTTTTTTTTTTCTTTTTGAGTTGACAAAACCGTTGCCATGTCAAAACAGTTCTCAGAATTGCATCTTTTGTCTGATTTTCACATCCTTTTCCTCTCCTTATGTAGGCAGGCAAGAAGATTCTAGGAAGCTGCAGCTTCCTTTCGAAATATTCCTTTCTTCCCCAGCGATGTGACCACCTAACAGAGCAGAGGGAGGATGTTTGGCACAGGGTGGATGAGCAGCAAGAGACATCCCTCTGTCCCTTTATAGGATAACAGCTGCAACACCATCACAGGCCCTGAGGAGACAGAAATAATGTGTTTGTGGCCAATTGTTCAGCCTTGGCAAGTGACCCTGGAGAGTCAGTGTTAGCAGCTATTGATACCAAGAGCAACGGTCTCTTCCTGCTTTTGTAAGAGCACACTTTGGATTACCCAGGGTGCTCTGCAATCCTGCTTTTGAAACATGCCCAGCTCACCAGGCATCCCAACCTAATGGCAAAAAAAAAAAAAAAAAAAAAACGGCAAAGGCTGCTATGCAGAGCACCATTTGAATAGACAGCAGCCAATTTGCCAGTACAACAGTTCTGCATTGAGCTGATTCCTAGATATGAATATCCCTTTCAGGGAGAGCTTCCCAAATGAGGGAAATCCAGAAGCTGGCTTTTGAGAGTGAAATTCCCTGGGAATTCAGCATACGGCTTTGCCTGGCAGTGTTCCCACCAAAGAACCAACAAAAAGCAACTGGCTCTAATCCTTCTCCTTATGTATTTTGGCAGCTTTCTTCCATTTAAAAGGAAAATAAAAATAAAAGTCCATCTTGCTCCCACACTGGAAGAAGTCCAAGATACACACACTGGGAGTACAGGAACTGGCATTTAAGGTCCTCCTGACACTTTTTATGCTGGGTCTTTGATCACACAGAAAAAGGCAGTTTATTTTTGCCTTTTATGGTCTTAAAACAAAAAGTTGCTCTTGGAAGCTGTCTGCAATGCAATTTGGTGTTCAGCCTTCTTGATAAAACTGTTCTAAATAGTGCCATAAAACAGCAAAGACCCCAATAATCCTGGTTAGGCCTCCCGTGTATCTCTTCTGAACCATGAATTTTGAGAAGATTAAAATAAATGTGAGATCAAACCCGCACCTTTGTTTTGTTTTGTTTTGTTTTGTCATTTGTATGACCATTTTTTTTTAAAAAGCAGCAAATGTTTGGGAGCTCAAGGCTGCAGTAAGACACAAACACACATGCTCTTAGTGTCATAAGCCTTCATGCTTTTTAGATAAGATGAGGTCTGAGATAAAGTTGTGGGGAAGATACAGTGTGAGATGATGGCAAAAAGCCATTTGTGTCACTTCTGGCGTGCTGTCCTCAGACAGGCATATCAGAAAGTCTGATCCAGGATTTTTATAAACTCTGCTGCCCTGTCCAGGTCTGCTCTAAGTGATGTCTTTTCTCTGTCAAGCATTTAGTCATGCAGAGTATTAGCTCCTAGTATTTGTAGAGAACTTCTGTTCACTATGACACTTTGACCTTTATATGGGAACAAAAACAAGACATTGCAGTTGTCCAAGTGATTTATAGTAAAGATGTTATGAATTGGCATTTAAAATAGGCATTGTTCTCATGTAGCAAGCACCAGGCCTTGTATTGCATCAGATAACACATCTTAATTTGGCTGTTAGGGAAAAGTCATATCTTACCCACATGAAATACTTGTTTATCCCAGCAGTGGTTTCAGAAACAGTTTGGAGAGGGCAGAATTCCCAAACTGGAAAGACAAGACTATCTGCTCTTATTCAGACAGACCTAGAAGGGCAAATATGGTGAGATTAAAAGGTCAAATCCTCACGTAGAATCAGTGGAAAATCTGATTTACACCTACAGAGTGCCTAGCAAGTGCCAAATTTGAATACTCTGGAATTTAACAAATTCTAGCTAAAAACACCAAAGCGATAGGTGTGCACTACTACATATACTAGGCAAGAATCAGCAGAACGAATTTCAGTGCTCCTTTCAAATGGAAACTGATAGCATATGAGGCCTGAGATCTTGTCTATCAGATTTTAACACTCAGACAGGAAAGGCTAAAGTGGATAGATAAACCATGGTCATTTCTACCAGCATCTCTGACTGAGTGGTGATGGTTTCCCATGCTGGTGCATCCTCACCAGTGGAGATGGCACATCAAGAAGTTCGTAAGACAGAAGAGGCCCCCATTTTGACATGTTCCTATCATGTTTTTAGGGATGTAATTTTTGTTCAGACGAAGGATATTTGGGCAGATGAAGAAATAAAGCTGTAACTGGCAGAAGTAACTGATGTAAATTACAACATGACAGCAAAAGCTGTCTGTAGGGTACAGCAGAGGCCTCAGTTCATGCCTCCACATACTTTGGCTGACAGCAGCATTTCAAACCCATCGTGGAGATCTCACCATGGGATAATCCTGCTGTTTCATTTTCCTGATCATAGAAGCAGATGTGTGTGTGCTGAGAGTTGCAAGAGGTGGGGACTGCTCCAGGAGATGCCTGCATTGCAGAGTGCAGTGTAAAAATGAGCCTGACCTCAGCAACATCCCACTCTGATTGAACAGAGAAGGACAAGCAAAGCCTGCAGGCTGCACAAAGGTGAGGAATAGGATGGGACACGCAACAGCCTTACAGGTTACCCCAGCCCTGGGTGACAGAGCTGTTGGGGTGAACCAGTGAGGGGACACTGCTTTCAGAGAGCACTGTGCTATCAGTACAGGGAAGAACAGCCAAGAAAGAATTGCCCCAGAATTCCCACCTGGAATTCTCAACAACGTCCTTAATTTGCTCTGTATATGCAGGTTTATTTTGTGGTTTTCTCTTCCCAGCACGGGAAGGACATCAAGCTGTTGGAGCCAGTCCAGAGGAGACCACCAGGATGACCAGAGGGATGGAGCAGCTCCACTGTGAGGAAAGACTGAGAGAACTGGGCTTGTTCAGCCTTGAGAAGAGGAGGTTTCAGGGCGACCTAATTGCCCCTTCCAGTGCCTGAAGGAGCCAACAAGAAAGATGGAGACAAACTATTTACAAGGGCTTGGAGTGACAGGGCAAGGGGGAATGGCTTCAAACTGAGAGTGAGTAGGCTGTTTTGAGGTCAATTCTAACCCCAAACTTGCTGACTTCTCTGACTGCTGTGTAGTTTTTTTCTACGAGAAAATATTTCTAATAGAACAGAACTGGGGGAAAAGTGTGTTCTGATATTTGATCCTGTCGTGCCCCATTTGGATCGTGCTGGCTTTCATACTCTGCAGCAGCTGGAAATGCACTGAAATTTTAGGTTCACCATACAGCAAGTGCAGGCCTAACTGCACAGCACAGCTCTTTCAGTGACTGACTCTGGTTTCACTTCTGCAGCTGCAAATCTGGCAGTTGCATCTGTCTGACAAATTGTGGCTGCAGATTAAGCTGGATAGATTGTGGGGTATTTCTTTCTAACCACATGTCAGTGGTAATGAAATCATGTTTCACAATATTTGTCAAAGTAACACATTCAGCAGAACTTTTCACAGGCATCAGAAATTGTCTATTTAGAGCAAGAGTGTTCTTGAGCAGTAGACAGTGGTGAAGAATCAGCTAGGTTTTTTACAAGTACAACAAATACAAAAACAACTATGAGGGAAGTCAGCTGGGTCTCCAGGGCATCAGTACACTGCTTAATTTGCAGTATCCAGGCAATCCAACCATTTCTTCTCTGGTCCTCTGCACTGTTCTTGCCTGACACTTGTCTCTTTTTCAGACACTGTTTGTCTGGATCTGACTGGTGGCCCCCCTTCATCCTTGCTGGGCAGGTGCTGAGGTGCTGCTCACTTTCATTCTCGTGCTACCAAAGGTCTTCTTCTTCTGTGGAAAGGGGCAGCAGGAAGGGGCCTGTGCCTTTGTCTCAGCCACCACTGTTCACTGCCCAGCACATTTACTGACAGACAAAAATAAAACCCTGAGCAAGCAGAGAGCAGCAGAGTCGCAGACACATGATCTGATCTCCTCCTCCCATAATGTGGGTGGTAGCCTCCTGTAGAGGAATCAGATTTTAGCCCTTTCAGTCATGAAGAAATTCTCAGAGACACTAAAGGCTGTGTTAATCAACACAACGATCCCTGCTTCATCTACTAGAACTCCCAAGACAGGGCAGCAAGATAAATTTCCATCTACTCAGTGGTGTAGCAGCCCAAAGCTAGCACTTCCCAAATGGCCACAAGTTGTCATGCTCTGTGTTGATGGCCTGTTTGGATGCTTTTACCCGGAGTAAATGCAAGGTATTACAAAGTACCCTATGCCAGAAAAAAAGTGAGAAATGTCACTTACTGCAGAATGCCATGGGAAGAGCACATTTAAGGACAGCTGGAGCAGAGTACAGCTGTGATATCCAGTGTATGGCAATCACTTTGTGCTGCTTTTGGCTGGAACACAGCTAATTTCCTTCACACAGAAGTGTGGATCCATGTTTTGGGTCCATGCTGGAAGCAGTGTTGATGACACAGGGATGTGTTGGTTATGGAAGCTCAGTGTTTGCACAGCGAGGCTTTGCTGCTCCTCACAAGGACCTGGGAGGGGACACAGCCAGGGCAGCTGTCCCCAGCTGACCCAGGGATGTCCCAGACCACAGGGGATTGGGCTCAGCACACAGAGCTGGGGCAGAAGGAAGAGGGTGACATTTGGAGCGATGGCCTTTGTCTTCCCACGCCACCTGCGAAGGAGCCTGGCTTTCCTGGGCATGGCTGAACACCTGCCTGCCCACGGGGAGCAGGGAATGAATTCCTTGTCTTGCTTTGCTTGTGTGGGCAGCTTTTGCTTTTCCTATTAAACTGCATTTGCCCCAACCCAGGAGTTTTTTTTTCATTTTTGCTCTTCCACTTTTGCCCCCACTGCACTGGTGGGGGAGTGGGCGAGCGGCTGTGTGGCAATTACTCACTGGCAGCCCTTTTTGGCACCTGAAATGGGGCATGAAGGGCTTGAGATAATGACAGATTTGACTGGAATGTTCCTTTTAGAGCTGCCACTGACTTTGGTTCAGTATGCAGTACAGTTGCCTCACCATAAAGAAAGATGTGTCCTATTTTAGACAGCTGCAGTTGAAGCTGTCTAAAAGGTGGAGTGATAAAAGGTGGGTGATAAAAGAGGAGTACAAGAGAATTGCTCATTATCCAGGTCGGCCCCTTGCTATCACATGTGTGATTCCTGCATGCTTTTCTTCCTGGAAGACAAGGAGAAATCTGGAACAGTCTTTCTCTAGAAAGAGGGTGAAAAGGAGTGGAAATTAAAATGTTGTGCCATACACAGTCCTCTTTCTCTGGTTTAGTAATAGCTCCACTCTTTCCCCACCTCACACATGAGAACCTGTGCTTTACACCCTGGTAACTGTGATGTCTTGAAGTCAAAACTGAAGCCTGCAGGCCTCAGATTTCTGGAGTCTTGACCCCTTAGTCATGGAAGTATGGATGTTCATGAATCAGCACGGGATCACTTAACTTCCCCTCTGCTATTCCTACTTGTTTACTTTTTCCACAAAATGCTATTCAGTTCTTAGGTTGAAGTAAGAATTGATTGTCTGCCGTGTCTGATAGAGCCACATTCAGTGTGGAAATGCTTGATGAGTCTTACTCAGCTGCTATAGATTTTGTGGGTGTTTTATTCTTAGCTAGCTCTGTTGCAGAGGAGGAGCAGAGCACTGGACACTGCTGCTTGATGGGAGATGACAGCTTCCAGCTCAGGAGTGATACCTTCCATCTGTTCTTACAGCCATTGCAGCCTGGCTGTTCAAAACCTCCTGATGAAATCCACAACATGGAAAGCACGTTAGGAAAAAAACCACTACACTGGTTTTGTCTCACCTCCCACTTAAATCAGGCTTCCATTTGCCTTTACTGCTAACAATTGTTTGGACTTTCCCACTGGAGAGGTAAAGCAGAGACCCTCTCTAAGCCATTTGCATCTTTGTAGGCATTGGTGGCTGGAAAAAATGTCCTGGGGTACGCTTACACCCCTAGGTCCAAGATGTTCTCATGTGCTGGATGTCCTGGGCTTATTTTTGGTAGGAGACTCATTCATAAGATGTCCTGTGCTCCAAGAGAATTAATTCTCATCCCTCACCCTGCACCTCCTCCTGAGGTCTAGCCGTGCTATTTTGGCTATAAAAAGGAAACAGATGAGTAGAGCAATTTTGGGCAAAGGACCCTTTGTGGAGTTCCATGAAACTTTTTAAAGTAGAGACATCATAATGATGTCTTCATTGCCCTAATGACACCTTCAGCTTTGTGTGCTTGTCGATCTGTATTTTTTGGGGATTGCAGCCTGGGTGGATAGGAGTGAACTCCTCAATAACTCTCCTTTGCGGTTCACTGGGATGTTTAGAACCCAAGGATTCTTTCCTTCCCATGAACCCAACGTGACTAACTGGGAAGGACTGGAGCCTTTCTTGTATGTGTTAGAGTGGCCACAGAGCCACTACCTGAGACCAGGGGCCAGTGGCCCCACCAGTATCTGCTAAGAGACAGCTCTGGCACACAAACCTTTACAGGAGAAGCAGTTTGCCCAAAGCCATGCAGACGAGGCCACTTCACCCCTGCAAGCCTGTGCTGCCACTGTCAGGACACCTCCCTAAATTCCAGATGCAAATGCTCCAAACTCCCTTCTGTCATTTTTGCTGCAGAGCAGCTCCAGGGCCTGGCCTCCTGTTTCTTTCCTGTGGAAATTCCTGAAAGGAATTTGCTTTCAGGAGAGGTTAGCAACCTTCCGAGAGGTTAGCAAAATGTTGTCTTGCAGAACTGCCAGCACACCAGGTAGGGAAAATCTTAGGAGATCAAGCAGCCTTCCTGCTGGCAGCTGCTTCTCTGAGCAGCCTGTAAAACCCAGTGCTGGTGACTCTGAACATGGCCCCTGGTCTTGCCTTGGTCTCAGTCCAATGTCAGAATCACTACCTACTCCTAATCAAAACCCAGCATGAGTTGTGCAGAGCACCCCTCATATGTCCAGGGTGCTAATCAGGGTGCATGGAAATTGTTAACATTGTAGAAGGACACCTTCCCCTGCTTTTTCTTCCCCCTTGAAATTAGATTAGTAATTCCCCTCAGGATTTCAGAATGTGAAAACTTGGATCAGTTCTAACACTCACACATCGTAATATATTTTATGTCCTTATTTAGGGCCAAACACTGATCTGTGTGCTCAGTTTTCAGACACACTGCCTATTCCTTGGCACAGCCTCTCTGTTTCACAAGTACTCAGGCAGAGCAGCCTGTCAGCCAGAACCTGGCACTCCTGTAGGCAACAGGATGAAAAGGGGAGACAAATGTGGTTTTGGGATTGCCAGTGCTGCAGGTTGCTCAGCAGGGCCAGCTTGCAGCATATGAGCAAGAGCCAGAACAGAGGCAAGAGCTGCTCAGTTTTTTTATCCTGGGGTGAAGGTGGGGAAAAGCAAAGTAAAGTCACAACTCTAACAATCTGCTCGAGGCAGGATAACTCAGAGTTGCTTCCTACTACAGGCCATTATCAACACCTTCCTACACATGCATGTAATTAACAATGATTGGTCCTGAAGAGTCATTAATTTTGGTATCCTCCTGTCCCATCCACAAGCAGGCCAAATCCTTACTGGCAGAAATTGTGAGCTCCTCTTGACCCTCCCACTTGATCACTGGAATTGCTGATACAGATAAGGAAGAGTAGTGCTCATACCACTTCTCCCACTGGGACATTCACTGAAAAGCTTCCCCCATATTTGAGGCTGTTCCCATAACAGATTCCCTTTGTTGTATTTAGGCACTTCCACATTTTGGTTTTATTCCCTCCGGTGCTAGGAGCCCATAATCACATTTTTAAAGTAAAAGGGAAGCTTTAAAGTGGTGCTGTGCCCTCATTAGTACAACACCACTGGTTTCCAGGCTTTCTCTTTGCCTGTTTATTCTTGCAGCCCTCAAAGAGTCATCCTGGCCTCCTGAGCAGAGGAACTAGTCCTCTCTGCTGCTTTTTCCCTGCTGCTAAAGGGGACTCTGCTGCTGGCCTTCAACACGAGGAAATCTTATTTCCTCCAGCCTGATGAGCAAATAGAAGAGTCAGAGCGCTGGCCTCTTCCTCTCTGCTTCCTACAACAACATTGCCTTCCTTCTGAGGCCCACAGGTCCAGCCTTGCTCCTGAGAATGGGCCTTTGTCACATGTTAAGCCCTGCAAATGTCAGGTCTGAGCATTGTTCAAGTCATGTCTCTGTGTCCCTTTGCCCTGCTTCCACCCAGCTTTTTGCCTCTCTCCTCCTCCACGTTTGCCTCATTTCCTTTTCCTGCACCAGGCACCTGTTAAACTGGAGCAGGAAAGGAAAAGAAATGTCTTGTAAAATAGGCAGGGATGTGGGTCATACAATTAAAAAAGCAGTTGAGTAGCACAGCAGCACTCTTATGGGGCTTTTCTCTTCCAAGCACTGTGATTTTTCAGCTGGAATGCAGTCAGATTATAAATTTGCTATTTAATCTGCCATGTTCATGGCAGTGTAAGCAATCAACAAATTAGCACCATTTAATTTCTTTTCATTGTATCTGTTGGGCACCATCCCATTTTTGGAAGAGAGAGCTCGTTTTTCTTTTTTCCCTCTTATTTTCTTTTTTCTTTTAATAACCTTGAGCTGCTCTAAGGACTACAGCAGTGCTGCATCTGGCAGTGTGTCACACAGACCACACAGAGAGAAGAGGTCAGCGTGGGGCGAGCACCAAAATTCTTGCACAGCATCAGCTGAGGCTGATTGGGAAATGCATTGGCAGAGCTCAACCCCCCCCAGTCTCATTCTGAGCCTCCAGCTCCTGTGCCTGTGGAGCTCAGGTGACTCTCCCCAACCTCTCTGGCAAGGAAAGGGCTCCTTGCCCTGGCAAGAAGGATGGCTGGGATGGGTGTCCTTCCCTGAGCCATCAGGCAGCTCTGTGCTGGGAGCAGCTGTGGGGTTCTGAGCCAGCCTCTGCACGGCCAGATCTGGCAGCTGAAAAGTTCATAGGAGGCCTGTCCAGCACCTCCAGAGGGTAGGACATCAGTCAGCCAGCCCCATGCTACAAAATGATGAGCACCAGTGGGTTCTGACTAGAATTATGCCAGCTTAACCTTTGGTCCTCTGTCTTTGGTGCCTTACTGTGGAAATGGTCT
Source organism: Leptocoma aspasia (assembly GCA_013399835.1). NCBI lineage: Eukaryota > Metazoa > Chordata > Aves > Passeriformes > Nectariniidae > Leptocoma > Leptocoma aspasia. The sequence goes on from VXAX01013983.1 coordinate 564,120, forward strand.
GAACTTTATCAGTTTCCCTGTTTCAGTGGATCAAAGGAATTTCTTTCTGTTTGTAGCAGAATAGTTCTCATTTTCAAGTCTATAACAAAGTCCCTCCAAGGATTTTTGCTTATCTTCTACAGGTGTTAGACATTTTGTTGATCTTAGACATGTCCAAGGGATCCTTCTTCAACTGCTGATTGACACTGGCCAAACCAAGACAAAAAACACAGGCTTTGTCTTTGAACTGTACAGTGGAGTGATCAGGAGTGTGGTAAAAATTTACTCCATTGGGTTACCTTCTTTATCTGTAATTAAGATGATCTTTCCCTGGTGGGTGACATTTGGCAAGTCACTTCACCTGTCTTGTCTCCTCTTAAACTGTAATTTACAGCCTCTCTTTTTTTTT
>VXAX01013983.1:564539-582932 GCA_013399835.1 Leptocoma aspasia
TTTTGCTCTAAGGTCTGCAAAATAGGTTTGTGTGCTTTGGTCTGTGGTTGCCCAAACCTGATCTCCACCTTGCCTTCGAACAGTGAGAATGAAAATATTCAGGCAGGACCAGGACACTGCCACAAAGTAGAAATCTGTTACTTTGCCTGTGTAGTTTGTATTTTCGCCATCCTGCTCTGTCCAGCAGATCTCCCAGGGACTTTCTTACTAAATAATAAGTGAAGTGGGTACTTTCTTGGGGTCAGTGATTGGGTCAGATGGGAATTTGTTAAAACATTTAGAAACAAATTATTAAAGGTGCAGCACTCCAGAGAAAGAGTTTGATTTTGTTGTGGGTCGTATCCTTGACTTACTGCAAAGAGCAGTAGAAAATTATTTGTTTTGGGATCCTAGCATAGATATTTGCCAAAGGGACTCAGCTGTCATAGCAATCCTGCAACGTGTACCCAGGAGCAAAGGGCTCTGGTGTCAGGGTGACCTGGTGGGTACATGGCACATGGCAGGGAGCGAAGGGGTTCAGCTAACAAAACAGCTAAATTTTCATAAGGCAGAAGTTATGAGATAAGTCATTCTGCTCTGGAGGGAAAAAAAATACATAATCTTCTTGAAAGCACAGCTGAAAGGATATAGCATCATTAAAGTGTGTCCCATTTAATTGCTGTGTGGGTGGGATGGTCTACCAACAATCTGCTGGAATGATATCTGAAGTAGATAAGCTCTTGCCTCTGCCTTTTTTATTTATTTTATTTTTTCACTGTAAAACAGGGGGAGTTATTTAGCTGGAGAGTCTTTTAATTACTCAGTGCTGGGACTTGATTGGTGTGCTACTGTCTGACAACCTTTCTTTTGACTCTAAAATCCAGGGACTTTTATTTTATTTTTCACCTCACAAGTCCTGCCGCTGCAGAGCCCTGAGCCGACTTGTGGTTTCAGATGTTACTGTTACAGAAGTACTGTCGCTGGTTTTTGTTTGTTTTTATCTTTGTGCTTAAATCTTCTGGCAGAGGATATTTGCATCCTCTTGCACCTCTTGCACCAGGGTAATTCAGCTGTGTTAGGGAACGATGGGTCACTTTAGCACAAGTTGTCAAACTGGGAGCTTTGAAGTGGGTTTGAGAGAGGAGTCTCAGCCCAGCATGAAACAGGGAAGCAAGAGCTTAAAGGGTTTTTTTTTTTTTTTCCAAAGACTAAAATGTGGGGTTTATGCTGTCATATTTTTTTCCACTGGCAGAGGGTCTATGCTGCAAAGCTGTCACATTTTCCATGGTGTCTGACTACATGGGATAGGAGCATACCTTTCCCTCCACTTAAATCCAAAGAAAAGGTTGGCAAACTACAAGTGCAACAAAAGCACAGGAGCAACTGCATGTAGATGAAGAAAACACTACACTGCAGTAGGCTGCAGAATCAAAGTAGTCCCTTTTGTACTCCAGGAGGAGTAAAGAATCAGATTTCTTCTCCTTTCTCTTCCTTCTGTGCTCTTTTCTTTGTGATGCATATTCTTATGCCTGTGGTTAAGAAAATCCCAACAAAACCAAGTCACTGGACAGGCATGCACCAGCAACCCTCATTCCTAAATCTCACATTCTCTCTTTAGCAGCTGTTTCTGCTGTAGGTATTAAAGTTCTGCTGAGTGAGCCATGAAGGGGAAGCAGTCTCTTTCATGGGCAGTGTGTTTTGCAAGTTGGTGAGGAGCTTTCTGAGGCTTTTCTTCTGCTCAGAATGTGGAATTTCTGGTGGTGTGGTGGGAATGCTAAAGGCTTGTCTAGACTGAGAAACAAGGTGCATAATGTTAGTGCACTGAAACATATGTCTTCCAAATTGCATCTTTCAATGCACACAACAGCTGGGAGAAATTCCTGTCTTGCTAACGTCTTTATATTTAATTGCAGTTCCTGGGGTATCAGGGCTTAGAAGTCACTAGATTCAGGAGTTATGTGAATTCACGACAAATTCCAGGGAATTATAGAATCATTTAGTTTGGAAAAGACTTTTAAAGTCAGTGAGTCCAACCATTAACACAGCACTGCCAAGCCCAACACTAAAACATGTCCCCAGGTGCCACATCTACACATCTTTTAAATGCCTCCAAGGATGGTGACTCCATCACCCCCTTGGACAGCCTGTTCCAATGATCCACAGCCCTTTCAATGAAGAAATTTTTCCCTACATCCAATCTAAATTTCCCCTGGTGCAACTTGAGGCCATTTCCTCTCCTCCTGTCCCTGTTCCCTGGGAGCAGAGCCCGACCCCCCCGGCTGTCCCCTCCTGTCAGGGAGCTGTGCAGAGCCACAAGGTCCCCCCTGAGCCTCCTTTTCTCCAGGCTGAGCCCTTTTCCCAGCTCCCTCAGCCCCTCCTGGGGCTCCAGCCCCTTCCCAGCTCCGTTCCCTGCCCTGGACATGCTCCAGCCCCTCAGTTCCCTGTCATGAGGGGACAGAAAGGGACACAGCACTCGAGGTGTGGCCTCAGCAGTGCCAGCACAGGGACGGGCACTGCCCTGCTCCTGCTGCCACCCCATGGCTGGGACAGCCCAGGGGCCATCAGCCTTCTTGGCCACCTGGGCACCCCTGGGCTCATGTTCAGCCCCTATTGTCAAACAACCCCTCAAGAAGCCCCATCAAAATGCCAAAATGCAGACGGAAAAGATTCAGGCACACCAGGGTCAGTTTATATTGTTATCCAAGACACCTGTGAGCTCCTTGGAGACCATGAGCTGTTCTCTGGCCACAGCTGCTAGACAAATTGTTGTTGTTCATGCTGAGTGGAAGTTCATACTGGAGATCAAGAAGCTCCCACCACACCAGCTCTGTTTGCTGTTGATGGTGGGTCTGAACACAAGCCAGCTCCCAGCTTCCTCACTGGCTAGGCTGAACAGAATTCATGCCATTTTTAACCTGGTTTAAAGGAGTAAAATAAAAGTCAGAGTTTCAGAGCTTTGCCTTCTTTTCATGACATGCTGAAGCAGAGATGGAACTGCTCACTTGGTGGAGCTGTGTTTAGCCCAACACCAGTCAGGCAGCTGCAGCCTGCTGGAACTCACCCCTGCCCTGCAGCACTTCACAACCAGCTCCCTGAAATGTGCTGAAGTTCAGGCAGACCTGGTGGAAACTGTGGAGATGGCTTTCCACCACCTGAAAGGCTTGGGAAACAGGGAGCCACAACTGATCAGGGTCCAGCAAAACCAAGGAGGAGGTGGCAGTAGTTTGCTGCTGTGGGAAAATCAAAGAAAAGGTAAGGTTGTAAGGTGTGCCAACGGGGTTTTTATGTACAACACATCCAGAGCATTTCCCTTCTCTTCATGGCAGCTATGTCCCATTTTGGAAATCTTTTCCAGTCCGTGGTGGGAATAGTGAGAAGTCTGGAAAGTGCTGGATTGGGAGAAAGATTGTGAAGTGGTTCAAGATGAACATAACAGAGATTTTCAAATACTTAAGAAGGAGAGGTAGAAAAAGAATGGAAATCTCCACAACTGGAGGAGTGATGAGCTCAAGCTGTGGTGTTGAAGCTTGGACAATCCTGCAACAATGAGGCACTGGGTGAGAAGGTGTCGCCTCTATCAGGGGATGTATTTAGGAGCAGGTTAAGAAAACATTCACTGGGAATAACCTAGACACAGCTGAGCCTGCCTTGGACCCAGAAAGTAGGCTTGATGGTCTCCTGAGGTCTGCTCTGATAGTCTTGCCTGCCTTTAATAGTGGTGGTGGCAAGAAGTGTGAAATTGGGATGGGGCCAGTTCCTAGGCTGAGTTTGGAGGTCAGTGTCAAATATCCCCTTCCCTCCCACACCCGCCCCTTGTGTTGGAAAAGCAGCACACTGCTGGTTTGGCACTCACAGAGGCTGCTTTCTTTTGTTTCTAGGAGATGGATCCTGAATTGATCCATTAATTCATGGTCCACACCAGCACAGCTTTGTGCTCTGCCAGAGGGGCCAAGGATGTGGCCACCCTTCTGCTCTGAGTGGCAAATGACAAAATCAGAGTAGGACTTAAATGTGTGGTGAGACTTAAATCTCCTTGACCCAGATAAACACACTTTTTCCACAAACATGGTGAGTTTGCCCTTTCCTCTAAGTGCAGGTGAGCACTGGGCATGGAGAGGTAAAAAAAAATTGTGCTCACATAATCTGGGGTGCAGTGGCCTTTATGCCCTTGAGTGATCTGCTCTTGTGAAATGCATCAGTGTCCAAATGGAAGGACTCAGCAAGCTGGACATGCTGGGGCTTCTCACTGTGTCATTACAGTGGCATCCACCAGTGACTCACCAGCAGCACAACAGTGGTGGCAGCTGCATTGGCTTCCCTCACACTGCAGCACAAATATTTTTACCGTTGTTACTTTGAAAATAATGTTTGAAATGCATGAGTTCTCTCTGGAGAAGCTGCTGCCTTATTGCAGGTCTTTGCTGCAAAAAAAGCACACTGGGCTTAGCTCCTCTGATGTGCTGTGCCCTATCAAATGGGGATAAATATTGGTGACTTCCACAATAACTCCTTAATGCCTGAGAAGTTTCTTCAAGGTTCATTTCCACAAGCTCTGCAAGGAGGCAGGCAAGGCTTATCCAGTGGAAAAATGGAAAGGCAGACCTGAGTGAAAAGCAGGGGTAACACTTCAGTGTCAAAATGCAGAAAGTCCTCGACGCTGCTGTTCTGCTTTCTGCCTCACAGTCCTCGCTCACTCCAGCTATCACACCTCATCTAGCCAGTCCTGGAGCATGGAGACTTGTGTCTCTCTGGTTTTTGCCCTGAAAAGCCATCTCAGGAACTGCTTTCCCAGGGCAAGAATAACAAGGAATACCTGTCTCTCCCAAGGGAGGGGAATCACACTGAGCAGCCGAGCACCTTGGTGGCAGCACCTCTCTGAAAAACCCCAGCAGGTTATGAGCTGCTGCTCCTCCACTTGGGAAATCTCTGAGGCCCCAGGTGGAGCTTTCTGAGGTTCCACTTCCACCCAGGGGAGTCTGCAGCCACAGCCCCCTTCCTCCACAGACCCAGCTGGGCTGGGAGCTGCCTCTGAGGTCTCAGAGCTCACCCTGCAGGGGTGCCTGAACACCTCATGGGCACCTTTCCCGAAAGGATGTGATAGTGATGTGAATTGTATCACCTGCACCGTTCTTTTGCAAATTAGGACTTCAGTTCCCTAAACCATTAGAGCAGCTTGCTCTTTTTTTCAGCACACAGCCTGGGTACTTTGCTCTGCTCTTATTAATTCATTGTAGATCACAATCCCACCAAAAGATAGCACTAATCCGTTCTTTACCTGTGCCAGTGAAGAGCTTTTATGGAGAGAGAAACAAATACAGGTAAAAACTCAGAGGGTTTGTTTCTTTCTTTGTTGTTTGCTTTCTGGAAAACAACCTAGGCAAAAGAGCATCACTTAAAAAAATACCCAGTCTTGCTGTCTCAAATCTCATTTTGATTCTCAAAATGTCAATTTTAAAAGTAAAACATATTATTTTCTGTGTAAAGTCACACAGTGTTCAGTTCTCATTCATACCAATGCAGAGTGTGGAGGGCTTTTTTTTTGTTTCCTTTAACTATTACAAAGCAAGTCTAAGTGTTCTTCAACTCTTCAAGGAAAATATAAAACCCCTATTTCCATTACATCTATCCAGGCCCCCTATAATTACAATATCAGCTGGCTCTTAATTTTCATGTTTACTGCATTAAGAAGGTAATGAATTGCAGTTTGACTACCCTGTGGGAACAGTGAAGTATTATTGCAGTATAAAACAATTAATTTGTTGTTAATTAACGATAAGCTGGATTCAGGTCCACACAGTGCAAACCCTGGGGAGGAGCCACCAGGGAGCAGGTGGTGGTGTCACTGGAACCTGCAAGAGGTGGCAGCTGCCCCCAAGCCTTCCTTCCCCCACTTCCTCAGGGATTCTTACTCCCATTTTGAGGCTGGGAGTGGACATCATCCATCCTGCTGCCAGAGCAGAGTTTGGAAAATCCCTCACCTGTAATACAAGGGCTGGAGGAGTAATCCAGCAGCATCAGTGCCAGCAAAAAAGGAGGGCTGGGGGGCAGTGTGTGTGTGTGCAAAAATCAATGCTGTGCTACTTGGCTCTGCATTTTGCAAGGACAAAAACCCACGCTTGCTTACTGATGGAAATTTCTCTTGGCTTTTTTGCAAAAGCAACACCACCACACACTGGTGGCTGGGGTTGTACTGAGGCAGCACAGCAGCTGTGCACAGTGTTCAGTGTGCTGACAAACACAGTGGGGAGCAAACGTGCCCAAGGGACAGCATCTTCCCTGCAGATAAGGTGGAGGGATTTTCATTCAGGGATTTTTCTTCAGGAAGCCAGCAAGTCATTTTCAAAGCCAGCCTGAATTCTCACCTCTGAACCAGTTCCCCCTCCTCATCTCATGGTGGTGCAGAGCAAAAGAGACCCTCAGAGCTCATGAGGATTGCATTACCCTTGAAAGAAGAGCCCACTAAAAGATTTGAGCCTCCCGTGGTGGGTTGACTTTGGCTGGCTCTCAGGAGCCCACCAGTATTCCCTGTAACGCTGCTCCTCAAGGGAAGGGGGCAATGAAGTGACAAAAGGGTCATGGGTTGAGTCAAGGACAGGGAGAGATTACTCACAAATTGCCATCATGGTCAAAACAGACTGAGCTGGGGGGAATTAATTCAATTTATTGCCAATCAAACAGATTTGTATAATGAGAAATAAGAACGAACCTAAAGACACCTTCCTTGTGCTCTTCCCTTCCTTCAGCTTCCCTCCAGGTTTTCTCTACCTCCTCCCCTCCAGGTGGCACAGGGGGATGAGAATGGGGCTTGTGGTCCCTTCATCACACACTGCCTCTGCCACTCCTTTCTCCTCACACTCCTACCCTGCTCCACCTTGGGGTTCCTCCCATGGGAGACAAACTTCTCCAAGGTGAGTCCTTCTCCTGTGATTAGTTCTTCATGGACTGCTCCAGTGTGGATCCTTTCCACAGGGAACAAACTGCTCCATCATCACTTAAACCAAAAACACATACTCAAAATGTTTCCAGTTTCTGTGATATTTATCTTAAAGCTCATCCCAAGGGTATTCAGTCTACCATTCCTTTGTCAGATGTCTGTTGGTAGGTTCTGGGTCCTCCAAACTCAGCCAACTGTAGACAACATTTCATTTAACCAAAAAATCCCTCCCCTGCCAAAAAAAAAAGAAACAAAACAAAGATCTAGTGCTATTACTTGCAGAGAGAAAAGATAGAACATATAAGTTCACATGATAATGAAAAAGAAACAACCAGTGCTACCTATTAAGGTAGCTAATAGGCATTATGTTAGCTAATGACCTGCCCCAAAATCTTTGAAGTCCCACTCTGTCCTCATCCTATTTGTCTTCTTCTTGTATTTCCTGCAAATGATTAGGAAAAGAAGCAAACTGTCAAGAGAAAATGGGCTCAGGATACCAAGAGGCCATAAAGGAAAGAGAAATGTTTGAGGGTTCAAATTTCTGCTTTAGATATAATAATTCAAGATTTTTCACTAAATCAGGACAATTACACCTTTTTCCTCGAAAAAGCAAAACCCCCAACTGATGGAGCAGCTCAGGAGCAGACAGATGGTGTTCTCTGCTGTTACAGTTAATAATAGGCTGTCAAGCCTAAAACCAGTAAACAGCTCCAGCATTGAGGCCAGCAGGATTTCTTCTAAACCTCTGGATGCAAAGCAAAGTGTGTCAGGACAAGTGCCCTGCTTTCCTTCACTGGGCTGCTCCCCAGTGTTGGGGTAACCCCCCCTCCTCGTGATCCACACGGAGAGAAGATGTGACCCTTTCACCACCTCATTCCTACCAAGCTTTTTTGGAGCACCGACGCAAAGAAGATTATCATTCCAGATCAGGAAAATTGCCTGGTTTTACCTCCACGACTCAGAAAGCCCTTAAGTCACAGATTAGTGGCGTGGCTCAAGGCAGAGCAGTGAGTGTTTTTTTGGTGCCCACAGAGGCGTGCACACCTCCCTGGTTTGCATTTGTGGCTTTTTAGTCAGGTGAAGAGCAAGGCCAAAAAGCTTCCAAGGAGTGCCAAACAGGGGGGGGAAAAAGTGCTGGCGTGGTGTTTCTCCTTCCCACTGAGGGGCACAACCAGGAGCCACACTCCAAAGCCTCCACGGAGTCTTTGCCATGTTCAGGTCTTGATGCACTGTGCAATATCCAAAATCACATTTGAAGAGGCTGAAGATTTAAGGGGAGTGGGATAAATTTTGTATTCTTTTTGCTTGTCTTCTGGAAACTGCAGGTACATCCCCTAATCTTTACCTGCATTACCTGTCTGGGTTTACACTTCTCCAGCTCTGTGCTGTATCCCAGAGCTCAGTGGAAAGCATCTTTCTGTTCACCCTTGGAGAGCTGAGCCATGATGAAACCTGTAAAACCAGTAAATCACTGTAATCTAACCCAGGCTGGGTTAACAGGACTGAGAAACACTGCTCTAGATTAAAAACTCTTCAGAGCAGCACATTTCTCTTTGATCAGGGGAAAAAGGGCTTATCCTGTTGGTACTGTGGCATTGTTTTGGACCTTCAGGTAGAGGTGATATAAAAATAATAGGTGGCTTTCATTCTAGGCCTGTCCTGTTCAAACAGTTTGGGTATTGGGGGGAAAGAAACAACAAAAAAAAATCTCAAAATGAAAACAAAAAAAACCCCCACAAACAAACAGACAAACAAACAAACAAAACACACAAAAAATAAAAGCAACCCAAAAAAACCCCCAAAAACCTAAACCCCAAACAAAAACCAACCAACCAAAATCCACAAAAAAAAAACCCAAAAAAACAAACACACAAAAAAAAAAAGATGCCAAAACTCAAACCCCCCTACCAAAGGAAAAAAAAGCAAAAAAAACCCCACAAATCCACAAAACTCCCACTGTAAATCTGGAGAACTGTGATGTAAGGCAAGGATAAAACTACTCATCTTTTCTGCAGAGCAGCTCCCTATATCTTTGCAGTACCTAAATGTGTTTCCTTTCTGCTACACTACTATTTCAAGTAGTCATTGCTAATTTCTGCTCCAGTAGTAACAGAATAAAAAGTGACACTTGGAATGCACAATGGAAAAAAAAAAACGAAGCAAACAAGGTCTCAAAGATGAACAAACCCAATGTCAGTATTAAAAATCTCTGTGTATGGAGAGATGCAGATTTAAATAGAAAATATTTCAGATGTATGAGGGTGTGTTTTCTTTTGACATTTAAGTAACATAACCTTGCCTCTTATGTGCAGGTCAAATTTTCTTTTGCTGGTATTTGAAGTCACAACTCATTCACAGCTAGAGAACAGAACTAGGAGCAGAATCACAGAGTTATTACAGCTGGAAATGAGCTTTGAGGTAAAGTCCAACCTGTGGCTGATCCCCACCTTGTCACCCAGACCACAACACTGAGTGCCATGTCCTGTCATTCCTTGGGCACCTTGAGGGATGGGGAATCCAACACCTCCCTGGGCAGCCCTTTCCAATGCCTGTCCACCCTTTTCATGGAGAAATTCCTGCTGATGCCCAGCCTCTCCCTGGAGCAGTCTGAGGCAGTTTCCTCCTCCTGTCAATTGTTTCCTTGGAGCAGACCCCGACCCCTCTCTGGCTGCCCCCTCCTGAGGGGGAGTTGCAGAGACTGAGGTGTCCCCTGAGCCTCCTTTTCCTCCAGCCCTGATCTGCTGAGTCTGCTGTGGGAGAGAGAGACCAGGGGATGAGTCCTCTCTAGGCGTGTTTTTAGATTTATATGAGCCAGGTGAGGTGCATGGATCTGTCTGATTGTTGTGGCAGGGTTGGAGCTACCCTGGATGAGTATCCCAAACGTCCTGACACAGCAGGGACACCTCAGCTCCCACCAAAGCTGTCTCAGCAGATGGCTTTGGGTGCAGGGGAAGGGAAGCCAGCACTTAGATCCTAAAGGAATGATTGCATACGTCAGCGTTTCAGGGCAGGATTATCCTTTCTCTGCACTCACATGAAGGCCCAAGGCAGGCCTGTAAAAACCACAGAGAGGAGGAACAATTTCTTGAGTGCTGCAGAAGGAAAGAGAGCAGACTCAAATGTTAGAAATATGTGTCCACCACAGTGCTGTGACAAGTCATCTGTCCCCTGACCAGAGGAAACTGTGACTGCACAGCCAGGCACCTATCCCAGTCCTGAGAAGGGAAAGGAAAAAAGTGGAAGGGGAAGAGAGGGGTCTGTACAATCACACAGAGCGGGATGCATGATACTAGCATCTTCCCAGAACATTGAGTTACATCTTGGGGATCACCCACTGCCAGGGAAGGTTCATCTCACCATTTTCTGTGCCAGCCAAGTGCCTGAGCAAATGAGAGGTCTCTGTGCAGGGCAGCAAGCCTCTCCTAATTCGGACACGAGGTGAATTATGAAAACACTCATCCTGAGGTGACCTCCCTACCACTGCAACGCTTCATTACTAATCTCCACTGGCAGAGGAAGAAGAAACTTGGAAATTCAATTGTAAAATGCCCACAGGTTGGTTGTTGACTGATTCATTCAAAATGATGTTTTGTTCAATCACTCCAATTATTAGGAGACTACATGAGTGGGGAGTCAAAGAGTTAAACTTCCTGAGATCCATGGGCCTGGTAGGCAGCTTGAGTAAAAGTGAGTTTTCTCTCCAAAGAGTTTTTCCAAGATTTTATGGTCCACAGGACAAAAAAACCCAAGGAGTGAGTGCAGGGAAGGAAAAGGCTCAGGCATGGGGACAGTGTGGGGTGGCAAGGCATGCCAGACAGTGGCTCTGGTGACAAACACAAGAGCCAGCCCTGTGCTGTTGACACATCTTGATTCCAGAGGAATCAAGCACCTTCCAAGGAAAAGTGCTTCAGGAAAGCCTCTCTTCCATGCGAGATTTCCTCCCACCACTTCTCCTGTGGTGGGACATGATCCTGTCCTGTGCTAAGATGGATCATCCACACAGACTGAAGGGGAAAGGATGGACAGGCAGGACAGCTGTTAAACCCACTAGAGAAAAACTGGTGGAGTTCAGTAAGTGCCTTCTAATTTTGGTCCTTCAGAAAAACAGATCCAAGGGATGCAAGGAGGAGATTTTCAAAAGCCACAAGTTTCAGCCCAGCTTTGGTCTCACTGCAGCCAGCAGGAATTTTACTCCTGATTACCAACGAGAACAGAATAAAGTCAGGAGTGAGCAAACCCCACCTTCACAGAACAGCATTTTTCCTTCCCTCCAGAGCTGAGCAGAGGCATGTTTCTGATGATCAGCAAAAAGCCTGCATTAAATGTCAGCAGAGAGTGCTGGAGACCTCAGAGACACCCTGGGATGTCACAGAGGAACGGGAGGCTGTGCTGAGCCAGGGATGAAAAGATAAATGGGGCAAAGGCAGCGCTCACATGGACTCTGACAAAGACAGGAGGAGGGAAGGAGGGAGCAGGAAAGCTCAGGGAACAAAAGGATGGACTCTGCTCTTACCCAGGCTGAAACAAATGCTGCTGCAGTTTGTGATAACCGAGAGTGATGCTCTGGGGGAGGGTGGGGACACTCGCCTTTTTTTGTTTATCACAGGTGAATGTACTTACACAGCAGGTGTGCTGAGCTGGGCAACAGGGACCTGGGTGCAGCACACAAGGAAACAGAAAATAAAACCCAAGAAGTGCCCGTTTACCAAACCAAAAGGATGACATCAGTAAGATCAAATTGTACACACCCTGAAACAACAGAGGCACTGTCAGACTTCACCTCTGCTGCTGTAAGGTGCCCACAATCATCGTCCTTTAGATCATTACCCCAAGACTAACACTGAGCAGTGATTTAAATAAATAAATTCTGGAGAAGAAAATGCATTGCTTGTCTCTTTCTTCTATATTTGTAGTGGTGAATGGACCTCTAGTGGCAACAGCAAAAATCTCCGATTAAGTAGAAATAAGTTTTGGTTAAGGGAAAGTGGTGTAGATAGAAACCACCTGAACAAAGTTCAGAATGAAGAACAGGTACCTTGAGTAGTCAGGCACAAGATTTTAACTTGTGAATAGCAAGGCCATAATTATCTCTGTGTGGTGTTAATTGTGCAGTGGTCTTTGCTGGTTTTGCCAGAGCAAATAATAGTAATTATTTGTGAATTAGCTGAGAAAAACTATTTAAAAGTTCCTCCTCATAGCTGCAATTTATTTCAAATTATTTATAAACTAAATCATGCATTAGATTGTTTTTGGGTTTTTTTGTTTTGTTGGGGTTTTTGTTTGTTTGGTTGGTTTGGTTTGGTTTTTTTGCAGTTGCATTGAGATTAGCTTTTCTTCTTGAAGCCCCACTTTTTACCTTTGAAATATGAAAGAGTCTGGAACAGTGCAGAAGATCAGTAAAGACTCAAGTAATACTCATGACAGTGGGACAGCATTGCAGAGTTGCCCAATTGAAAGATACTGTGTGCTTTACAAACTCAGGTGAACGCAATGGGAAAAGATTGAGATCAAAATCTAGATTAAAAGGGCTTTTTCCTCCAGCTAGTTTTCTTGCCTGTCGTTGCAGTTACCCATGAGCTTCTCATTAGGAATGGGTTAGGGCCATGAATTCATGGCACTTAGAAGACATGCAGTTTATGTGTCCTATCCAAAAGAGAATCAGAAATTTAATATCCTAGGTCCTATTAATTTTCAATAAATCATTAGGTTTCCAAGAGGTTAAGTTAGATTTGAAAATGACATCAAGGCAATTGAGATTTTTCTGGTTAAACCTCCAACCATCAGAATTCACCATTTTGCAGGAGCAGAAGAAACAAAAGTTTTTAAAAGCCACTGTTGCAGCAAGGGCTTGTGGGGACAAGGAAGGGAAGGAAGGATGAGAAGCAAATACAAAGGAAAGATGGAGAAAGATAACTTAATAAAAATGTGAATCCAACTATATATACACAAACACGTACTCTAAATAAAAGTGTCCATTTGTGCCAATTTGGGCATAGGCCAAGGCACATTTTCCATCACTAATATCAATCACAGACTTCAGTTTTGCTTAAAAACCTGCATTTTGGGGTCAGGTTACAAACTGCCTCACACCTATTACCAGTGAAAGCCTGTGCAGGGGACTCTCTGACCCTTAGTGGTGTCTTCACAAGTGGCTTGAACCTGTCCCCCGACCCTGCTTGTTAATGGCACTGGAGCAGGGTGGAACAAGGACTGAGATCCCCAGGGCTTTGTAGACAACAGAACAGAAGGATTTGAACCAATGTTCCTCCAGATTCCCTTCCTCAAGGCTTCTCTCTGGGTCTCTGGCATCTCTTTGGCCACAAAGTCTTTGCTTGTCAGAGGTTTTATTTCTGGTATTGACCTCAAAAACCAGATCCCTGCCTGAAATAAGGCTCCTTTGTGCTCCCAGGGAAGGACTGGCCCAGCTGAGTAAATGAGACGTTGTGAGGGGTCCTCTTGCAGCTCAGTTCTGCATAACACTGCTGTGCCTCCAAAGCAGGGTCTGAGTACTTCACAATTTCCTTTTCCTTTCATTTTCACTGGAATGGGGTAGGGGCAATATTCCTTTTCTTTTCAGGTGAGGAACTGCTGGACCAAAGAACCAAAAAACCTCATGGAAAACACCCACAGGTGGAGCAAAGAGCTGAGATGTTGGGTTTGTCCTGCTTCCCCAGTGCCACCATCCTGTCCATCAATCACCCCTGGAGGAGACAGACACGTGTCACCCACCTGCATTGTCACCACCTCCTCTTGCAGGAGGATTACACAACCACCCACAGTTCCTACAGCCAGTGAGTGGCTTTTGGAACCATAATTTGCATGCTTGAGTTGCAGACACAGTCCTGCAGAGTATCCTTTAACTGGAGAGGAGCTTTGATGGTGGTGCCTCTGTCCATGTCCGATGAAGGGCCTGAGCTGGGTCTCTCCTGGCATGGGAAGCAGCACTGGAAGTGGTCAGGTGTCCAGCATGGGCAAGTGTCCATCTCTCCAAGTGCTGTTGGTTCACTTTGTCTGGCTGTGGACATGAGGAGTCAGTCTACACTTTCATTCCAGGTTGTCTTTGCAGCTCACACACCATGTCCTCCCTGCTGATGTCCCATCCCAGGGAATATTCTGGAGGCAGAGAGAGCAGTACCAAAGAACAGGCGCCCCAGCTCAGCTCCAGCAACATTCTGCTCCTCTCTCAGGTGTGCCTTGACCTTTTTTTTTGGCCCTTTTTCACTACTCACCCAGCATGAAGGGGTGGGAGGGAAGCATGTCTGCCCTGTTGTTATCCACATCTTCCTCGTCTCTCCCACCCCACCAATGAAAACAAAAAACCCACTCAATCAGAGAAGCTTAAAATGTAACTCACTAGGAAATAAATTTTTTAGGAGGAAGAGAGAGAGCTAAAGCAGCAGGAAGCCTACTTTTGTTCCACTACTCCCTAAACATCACATTGTCATTTCTCGTTTCAATGTGATGTCTCTTACCAAAACTCTTCCTGCTTATGTGTGTACTTTTAAAACTCAAGGCTGATCTGAAGATAAATGTTTTTGTTCAAGCCTAAAGATTTGCTTGACTCTAAAGGAGTTTTTTCCCCACTACTTTCTGTTTTATAAGGGAAAAATCAAAAAAAGGAAAAAAAAATGATAGCTGTAAAAATTGTCACACGGCCAGTAGAACTAAAATAAGTGTAAAGACCTATTTTTCACAAAGTTCCAGGCTTATTAATCTGTAATATAGGTGAGACACTGCAAGTTCCAGCATCTCTAGTCCTCTCCCTGTCTTTTACCAAACACCTTATTGGAAGGTACTAAAATATACACGAGAGACATGCAGATTCAACAGCAGCAAAGTGATGTAGGAGGATAAGCCCCATTGAATGTCAATGGCAGCTCAGAAACCAGAGCCTTCTTCAGTGCTTTTTTTTTTTTTTAAATCTCCATTTAAACCTGCAACTACCTTGCTCAGTGTAATTTGTAAAGCTTTTGTGGCCCTCCACACTTCAAGAATGCATCTGTAACAAAATGAGACAACCATCCCTCCTCTTCACCGTGTGCAGTTTGTGTTACTCAGTGCATGTCAGACATCCTCGTGGGAGTGGTGGTGTCAGATACATCACCAGATACATTCCAATACCCAAACTGGGCTTCTGAGGCCTCTCAGTGTTCTGTCCATGTTCTTCAGACATGTTATAAGGAAATTATCAAAGAGGCTACCAAAATCCTGACAGAAAATGCCCTTTTTTGTATCTGTTTGCTGATAGGAGTTTGCTAAACCCTCTGGTGTGTTAATAAGCTATTAAAGACCATATTTGCACTGTAATAATAATTAAAATATCACCAGTGGGAATCTGACCCTGTGTGTACAAATCCTTGTATGACAATTAATGTAGTAGGGAGATGTGCTCCTAAAAACAATTAAGATATAATTGGATGAGTTGATCCAGAAAACATATGGTTTATTTATAAGAAGGCAGAGGTGGAAGAAGCAGCCACTTTCAACATGGCACAAATTAGAGCATGAGAAGAGACTACACTGTGGCACTCTAATTAACTGAACTTTTAAATGTTATATTTAATTTAGTTTTTATCACAGGGAGAAAACCACCTAATTACATGATTTCACAGCCTCATTTTCACCTTCACAACTCCTTATGTGGTCAGATGATGTCACCTCCAAGTTGATGGCAAAGCGGCCCTTCATTTTTTGTGTGCAGGGATGCCACAACTTCATCTTTTCTCTTAGTGTGGCTTTTTTTGTCTTTTTAATTTTTTTAAATTATTTTTGTGGGATCGGGCTCTCCTGTCTCTGAAATAATTTAAGACAAGTCAGAGTTCATCACGTGGTGGCAGGGGCATGGCTTGGCAGCACACATGAGCTGTTGGAGATCACACAAAAGATGCCTGGGGGACAGCCAGCTACTAGATTACACACTAAGCCTTCCTCCCCTCTGCCTGGCCAAAAGTTGTCTCCAAAAAGCTTGACAGGAAGAATAGCCTGGGGATTAACCTGCTCTTCTGGGGGAGAACGCATTCCATCTCCTTTGCTCTGCTGTAGGCATCCCTCCTGTTTAGGGCTGGATCCACTGCCTGCCTTCTGCACTGCCTGTTGCCTGTAAGGTGAGATGGCCACAAAATCCAGAGCTGGGCTAATATCCATCTCATCTAGGTCCATAATGTGTTTTTCTTATTTGTGAAATAGAAAGCAAAGCACTTCCCTCTTTCCATCGGTTCCTGACGTTAAAAAAAAAAAAAAAAAAAAAAGAAAAATTGAGAGAAAGCTCATAATGTGCACAAACTCTGCCACAAAAATGCAGTAAGAATGTGGTAAGTAAGGTCTCCAAGAGGCCTGAAATAATTTGTTTGAGGACTGAGGAGGAATGGGAAGGAGGTCCAGTGGAAACACCTGTAGTTCCAATGCTGGGAGATGACTGGCACGGTGCAGAGGCAGTGCTAAAACATGGCTGTAGAGTGAAAAGTGCTGGTCTTAAAAACCTTCCAGCTGTGTCTGGACCCCTTGGAGTCAAGAACAGTCTTTTCTTTTGGGCCTGGGGGTTATCCAAAATAGGGCAACACCATCAAGACTGTAAGAGAACCAGCAACAAAACAACACCCCAAATCCCACAGCGAACAGGGGGCTGGACAGGAAAGGCAGCACTCCCTGAGAAGTACAGGGTGAGCTCGGGACACCTGAAGAAATCATTATGTCCACGATGGGCAGAAAACACCTGGGTTCAAAGAAACCCCTTCCTCTTTGACATCCTCTCCCTAAAATAACCTGGAAAATAACCTGGAACCACAAGACGCTGGATCCACACTGGTGTGGTGGGGTGGTGGCCTCCACCCCAGGCAGTTTGTGCTGGAAACCACTGGAAAGAGGCAAAACTTCACTCAGACCGTGCTGATTTTGGCTGCCTGGTGCCTCCTGACACCTGACTCGGTAGCAGGAGAGCAGCCAGAGGTGTGGACAGTGCTGCATTTTCCTGTTGGGCACGTCAGCTTCTCCTCACTGAATCCCAGGCAGCTTTCCCCTCAGGAGCAGCACTTCCTGTCTCAGTCCTTTGGAAAACTTTGGATTACTGCGAACAAAACTTTAGACAGGGTCTATTTGTCCCTTGTGTATCTCTAGCCACTTCTTCCAGCTGCACTGGGTGTGACATAAGGAAGTTATGCAGATTTAGCCATGCTGGCATCAAACAGGTTCCCAAGAAACCACACAGTGCAGTTTTTCCAGCCTGGATTGCTCTAAAGGACAGAAATCTTGCCTACATGCTTTCCAAGTGGGGAGGCTGACAAGCCCAGAGGAGACAAATTCCAGCATGGACCAAAACTGGGACTCTCGAAACACACCTGAATGCATGCAAAGTGCACTTAATTAAGTCAGTATCCCGTTGGAAACCATTTAACTGCTTAAGGGGCTTAACTGCTGTTGCATGAGGAAGAAAATTCTGAAATTAAATATATACTTTGGAGCTGAATTGGCCACACAACTTCAGATTGGCAGGGCAAACTGTATTTACAGCTTGGTGCATTGTGTTAAAAAGGTGAGATAAAACAGAGGTACCACAGCTAATGAAGTTCTGAACCTGAGTAAACTCATTTCAAATCCTGAAAAAGTTGGAGTTTTCTTATATAACAAAGCAGCAGCTAAAAGAATCAGTAATAAATAGGTGTCTTAGCCCATATCTTTGGCTGGTAGGACATGCAGACACATCCATTATCACCTTTTCTCTTTTTATATGAGCCCTTCCACCTCTGGCTGTTGCAACAAGAATGGATTCAAGAATCAGAGGAATTCACAGGAGCTGCTGGGAACGTAGAGCTCTGCATTTTGCATATGAAATACCCGTGGTAACAGATAGTCCTGGGCAGTCTGTGTAATTGCTGGTGAGTGTTATAGGAAGTTTTGGACCACTGTCAAGTAGTAAAAGCAAGTGAAGGAATAATACTTTTAGTTTTGTCCCTTTCCAATGTCGAGGAGTGAGTCAGTGTAGTCTGGCAGCCTGTGAAAGTCACATTCCTGGTTATATTGCTTGGTGAAGAAGAGATTCCTGCTGTCGTTCCCGAGTTTGGTGAGACCCAAAGCCAGCGTGAAACCTGGGCCATAAACCAGGTCTGCCTCCAAACTCTGCCTCCTTTCCCTGCACATACCTCTGATGTTTCAAACTGCTTTTTCCTGCATGAGGCAAAAACGAGACTTCTCCGTGTGCTTCCTTTTAGGGAGACATTGGTCAGTGAAGCAGAGATTACCTGGGCATAATAAAAAGTCAATTTGCAGCAATATTCAGATAAAGACTGCGTTCAACATTTTTTATTCAATATTTTTACTGATTCGAGGGATTTGAAAGTCTGTTCATTAGTCTGTAGGTTGTAAGTGAGAGGGCCTGTGTGCTTTGAAAAACAGGCTGAGGAATTCAATCTGATCTTGACAGAGTAGGAAATTAACCTGGGAAAAGGATTAAGAAAGTAAATTAACTCTCTCTCAAAAAAAAAAAA
>VXAX01013983.1:582966-604178 GCA_013399835.1 Leptocoma aspasia
AGAAGAAAACCTGGCAGGAATAATCAATTGTGCAAATACAGTATAAAAATGTCTGGGGGTTTTAGGCAGTCACAAATTACATTGCAAGTTATGTTTGGATGCAGGAATACAGCAGTTATGTCTAAAACTTCTGAAGTCATCCCTCCTTCACACATAGGTTTTGCATGTAATATACCTATTTGGTCATTTTGTGGGCATCAGATTCCAAGAAAAATGAGAGTCTATTGCAGCAAATGCAGAGGAGAGCAACTGTGAGATTGAGAGTCTGGAAATCCTGACCTGCAAAGACAGAAAAAGCTTGGTGGCTGTCCAGCTCAGAGGACATCAAAGGGAGGTGTGAGAGATGTCCTCAGCTGTTCCTCAGCTGCTCTTTGGAAGAATGGAATAACCTGCCTCCCATTTCCATTGCAGATGGGACACAAAATTACGCTGTCTACTGCTGGAAAAGGTCATTAGCTCCAGCTTTAGGAAACAAAACATCCAGGCAGCAGGAGCAGCTGAGCCCCAGGGCATCGGTATCACACCTCCACCTCTGGAGAGACTGAAGGAGAGATCAGACAAACACCCATCTTGAATAACTCAAACCAGCCTTCGGGCATGGCCATGGAGCAGGTATCTCTTCCAGGCCTGTTCTCCGGTTTCCTGTTTGCCAATTGACTTTTTAAATAAAGCACCTCCACCTCCAGAGGACTATTTTACTCTTCTATTGTGTGAATGGGTTGCTGATGCTCAGATTCACTGCCTCAGTTTTCCTCAGGCTCGTTTGTGGATTTGACATTGCAGAGAGCCCCAGAGCAGGGTTTCCTGGCTGTCTGACCACTGTGAGCATGTGCCTTGTCCCTTGTCCCTTGTTTGTCCCTGAGTTACCACAGCTCAGCTGGAACCAGGTGTCTCCTCCAGCCTTGGCTGGTCATGTGCTTGAGCCCCAGCCAACCTCCCCAGCTCTGCTTGCTGATAAAGAACCTGAAAATCTTGGGGAAAATACACTTTTGGAAAGATCACACTCCTCTCAACCCTTTGGTGTTGAAGGTCTACATGGAAGCAGAACACTTAATTACACTTATATTAATTTCTAATTCATGAGTCCTTATTTCCCTCACTATATACCCTCACATAATTCAACTCCTACTCCCAGTTCTTGTGAATTTAGTAACTGGGAGTGCCCAAGTCAGAAATCAGGGGTTTGCTTGCCAGCTGCAGGGAAATCAGTGTGAAATCAACAGTTTTTAGCCCTGTGGTTTGTGTTCCTGCAATGGATTGTTTCCTCTGCGCTGGGCGTTCAGATGCAAGACCACAAAAGCCAATTTAGATAAGAAAGAACTTTGCAGCAGTTGTGATAAAAGGATCCAGAAACAAGGGCTGGGGAGACAAGAACAGAGTCAGAAGAAGGAGAAGGCAGGGGGAATTTCCTGTTTTACACACACAAAACAAAACAGCATTAAAAAAAACCCCAAAACCACATCTTGCCCCAAAGCTGATAATCATTTTTCCTGCTCTTTAAGCGTCAGGAGGAGGCACAGACACATTATATGGAGGGATGGCAAACCATCACTCTGTCCAAAAGACACTGCTCTTAGCAGAATGACACCTGTCCATTTCAGGAGCAGCGGTGTTTTTAAGGACTTTATTGGAATTGTTGGATAGGAAAACTTCTGTTCCATCCATCAGTCTGGGTGGATAAAGGCCCACATCCTCAGCTGCTGCCCAAAACCATGATTGTCTATACAGATATGCTTCCCCAAAACAAAGCTTAGCTGCCTGCCAGCAAAGTTCCTTCACTCTAATTTTGGACTGGAGATAGGAGAAACATTCCCAACAATGTTGCTGTGGCACTTGGATCAAAATCAATGTTATCAGGGGGAGTGGAACAAGGAATTAAACACGTTTTTTTTTCCCTGGCATTTCTTCTTTCTCCTTATCTCTCTGACTCACAGCCTGGAAAAGTTGTAGTTAGAATATCTTTGGTTTTGGTATGGTTTGGGATTTTAAAAGAAAAAGATAGGTGGGGGGGTGAAAGCTCCAAACACCAGCCTGGAAAGCACAGGAAACCTTCTGCTTTGGGATTTTCTTCAGAAAAAACAGGTTTGCAGGAAACCACCTTACTCAGCTCAGAAAAGCAGGCAGCAGCTCCTGCTTTCCCTTCAACTACAACCTTCTCATGGCCACAGCAGCCACCAAGGATGACCCAAAAAGTGGGGTTTTTTTTCCCCTAAGGAGTTCAAGGCTTTGCAGTTCTCCTTACACCATTTTTGATACAATCACTGTTACTTCACTTCTCTGGTAACAGCACCTAGCAACCTCAGTCATTTTGGCAGATGTCATGCAAACACACAGGTCCATTTGCACTGCTCTGCATGTCAGCCCCTGAGCTCTCCTATTATTGCTGGGTCTTATTTGCATAGCTGGTGAGTGTTACTGTGCTACCTGCCTTCCAAAAACCCAGCCAGATCTCTGAGAGCTTCTCTAAGGGTAAGCAAGCCAAGACTTGGTGGAATCTCTCTCTTCAAGCTGTCATATTCCCTGAGAGAATGTTGGGCTTAGAGTTTTTTTTTCCCCTTGCCTCTGGGCTGCCCCTTTTCAAAACTGGAGGCACCAAGGCAGATAGATGAGGAGAGCTCAGTTCTTTCTGAGCACTTGCCCATCAGTGTGTCATTTATATTCCCCTCACTTTTAGAAACCCTTCTCAGGGCTTTGTTTGCTTTTCAACTGCTGCCAAACATTGTCCAGATGGTCTTAATGTCACATCACTGTAGGTCTTTTATTTTCTAGTCTGTGCCCTGTTTTGTCCTTCTTTCCAAGCCAATGTCTCTAAGACTATTTTGGGCCCCTTACTTCATTTCCCCTCCCTTCTGTCCATCAAGCTGGGTGAGTCACACTCATCTGTCCAGGAAACCTCATCTATTACCCCAATTGTTCTGGGCTGAAAGGAGGAGAAGAACAGTCATCTCCAGATGACATTGTTTATGCCACCCCAAAGCAGCTCACCAAGGGTTTAGGTACTTAATACCAAGCAGTTACTCCACACACACACAAAAGGCTGCCCTAGCAGCACTGACTGAACCTTCAGGAATGTGCTTTGGAGAGGGAGCATCCTGCCAGGAGCCTGCAGTTATCACATGCCAGTGTGTTTTTTAACAGTACCAGGAGGTCCAATTCTCACCTACACACACATGCAGAAGGAACCCACGTGTGCCAGCAGAGATGTCCAAGCACAAACATTGGGCTGAGATTCAGCTCCTCATGCAAGGTGGGTAAAGAAAGATGCACACAATCCTTGGGTCTTAAATTCAGACAAATGGATGCTTTTCCTCAGTGTTTTCCTCACCAGCGTGATCATTAGAAACCTTAATTTCCCTCCTGAGTTTTTCTCTTGTATTGTAACTGTCTGCCCTGAATTTAACTCCTTCACAATGAACATTTCTCCATTCCCTCAGTCCCATTCTCAGGGAAGAAAGCTTTTCTGACTTCTGCCACTTCCTTCCAAATTCTGAGGACATTTTTCCAAGGCTGTTGGTTTCATCATTGTTCCTTAGTTTTGATGCTCTCCTGCCTGCTCAGTTTTAAAATCAAATCCTGGCCAAACATTGCATTCCTTCAGAACAGGCAGCTCTTTCTCTGTAATGTAACCATCAATATCAGCAAACATGAAGGAAAATAAATTATCTAAGCCTCAAGGAATAGCTACTCCTGCCCTTCAGAGGCACAGTAGAGGAGACATTTGGGTTTTGGAAACAAAAAGGGTGCAGGGTGACAATGTGAAGCTGTACACCCCTTTGCAACCTTTAGTTTAACCACTCATTCCTGAAAAAAGTGGGAAATGTTTCTGATTTTAAAAAGAGGAAAAAAAAAAAAAGCCTAACCTCACTTGTGTCATAACACAACTGAGATAAAACAATCAAGGGAGCTGAAAATTTCATAAAAAACAGATTTGACTGACAGCATCTTGGGAGTCCCCATGTTGTGTTCAATCCATCAGACTTGGTGAGACATGGAGCCAAATCCTCACCTTGCTTACCTACCAGTGCAGGCAAAATCCCTTCCAATGCCAGAGAAATAACTCTGTGTGTGAGAACCACACACTGGCAGTTCCTAGGAGGTGAGATTGGTGTTTTCTCTCCCACCCAGTTCCAGGGTTATGAAAGCACTGCAGAAATTTCTGTGGGGGGCCTTTGTGTGCTTACCAACCTGTGCAGCAAAAAGTGCTGCAACCAGCAAGTTAACAAGATAACAAGGTGCTGAAGGTCACAAGGTCTGCATAGAAATTAATTTTGGGAAGGAAGGAAGTTTTCTTTTCCCATGAAAAAAAAAAAAAGAAAAAAAAAAAGGGAAGAAATGTAGTTCACAGAAACTTCAGGTCGACCTCATTTTTTTTCTAAAAGCACACAATTCCAAAAAATCAAAAGCACCTGCAATCATTCAACACCTCTCTGAAATCAGGGCAAATCTTGGGCTTTTCTTATTTTCCAGAGTAATATAATACAGCAAGTTCAAGCCAAAAGATCCTTCCCAGCCTGCCTAGTAATCTCCTGAGAGCCATCCCATACATCCTAACACAATGCTGTCAGTTGGATGATGGGATTAAATAGCATCCAGGTTAAAGCCAATGCAATCCAGGGAACAATGATTTCAAACTCAGCCGTCCGGGAAGTGGAATGTGTGGTGTTCCTCCCTTTTTTTTTGTGCCTTCAAGAATATTCTTCCATGCTGAGAAAATGAGAGTGAAACTCTCAAAAGTCTGCCTGCCCACCAACAGGAAGATCTGGGTGGGATGTAACAGCAATGATGTCAGGAGCCATTCGAGACCATATTTAAAGCAGAGATGTATTTTACAAGCTTTTAATTAAAGGAAATGCAATTTTTTTTTTTTTAAATAAATTTGTCCAAGCCCACCTCCATTTCTCACCAGTTTATAATGATAGAGGCTTGAGACTGCAGAAACCAAAATACTCAGACACAAAAAACTGGCTTTGGACTTTTCACTCCCTCGGTCTGTAACACAGCTTTAATTTCTAGAAGACAGAGTCAATGATCCCGAAAATTTTGGTAAAATCCTTAAACTCTGGAAATGGTACTGTGTTCTACTGTTGGGCACGTGGTTTAGGGTCTGGGATCCAACCAGGATCCAGGATTCTGTGGCAGGGTTGCAGATAGCCCGCCCTGCAGCAAGGATAAATATCAGTGCAACAGAGGAGAGGAACTGATAGATGGGAGAATGTACAGAAACAACAGAGACATTGCACAGCACAGGTCAGCCAGTGACCTTGGGACAGCAGCCGCAACCTGCAAGGGTTTTATGTGAATAGGTTGGTAGAAAAAGCTGATTTTTGAGGTGTTACACACACACACACTGAGTAGGCAAAGCTGGAGTGTGGCCTAAACAGACAAATCCAGCGAGAAACCCAAATCAGAAATTCCTGCGAACAGTTTCCCTCCACCTCCACAACCCCATTATTACAGTTGTTACTGTAATTATTGTGGTTGTTGTTATTATTTCACCAGTTCTGATGTTTACATTTAATCTCCATCTGCCAGACAGCTGCTGCAGAGCAGGGATCCTCTGCGTACGCACAACTACTTTGGTGACCCGAGTAATTACAGAAGTACTTCATAGCCCTTCCCTTCCCTAGGCACCGTGGAGATGACATCCCTGAGACAGCAGGATACGGGTTTGGTCTGTAACTGTGGATCATCACCAAATTGTTTCCTCAGCTCCTGTCACCACCCTGTAAAGATTAATGTGAGTGGAATGAAAAGCAGAGCTTTCCTCTCAGACCCTTCCACTCCCGCTGCTCACAAAGGAGGATGAACACAGCCCACGTGTTCTGGGCACTTGAGGCAGAGCTCGAGAGCCTGGCAGGTGAGGAAGAAGGGGCAGGTGAGGAAGAAGGGGCAGGTGATGGCACACTGAGGCACAGAGGGCGGGGAGGTCACCGGCTAACTGAGCCTGCACTTCTCCAGGCACTTCTGAGAGCCAAGCTGAGCCTCAGTCAGGGACAGCACTTTGTCAAGAAATACACATTTTTTCCTGCCACGCTGCCTAGAAGGAGGACACCTTGCATTGTCCTGCCATGTTCTGAATCCCTTGGGCCATTGAGCAGCACTCAACCCCAGGAGGCAGAGCTGGGGCACAGGTAACCCACACCGCCCATCTCTCTCCACACACAGACTCTCAGCCCTGCCAGGTGAGGCCACTCAGCTTAGCAGCAGCTCCAGTGGTCAGCCACGCTTTTGGAATTATGTATTCACTGAGATCCTGGAGGTTCCTCAGGTTTTTTTGCTCTCCAGACAGCAGCAGCAATAACTCTCAGAGGTTCACAAATTTATGAGGCGCAGCTCACGTCACTGCAACCACGGTTAGAAACATTGAGGAACTAGATCCAGCTAGCTATTTATAGAGGGACATAGGAGCACCTTCCAAATCACTGAAATGCTCCAGGCTGATTTGTTTTGTCACTGGAACCAAAAGATGGGATTTCAAAGAACCTGGTCATGTAAATCTGCACCTCTGAATACCCGATAGGGCAGCAAAGAACGGTGGCCAGAGCCTCTGGTCAGATTTTTGGGGGGGTACAAAAGGAGGTAAATCCATCAGTCAGTGGAGGGGTGGTGATCTGTGCCAGTGGAAGAGCTGCTGCCTTGGGGGAAACTTCACAAATATTTTAGTCACACGTTCCAGTTCATCAGGAAATTGCTCTTGCAGGGACACTGCAAGATGCATGTGTGTGCATGTGTGAAGCTAGCAAGACTTCCTTCTGTATTTTTTTTTTTCCTCTGCAACAGGGTGGGAATAGCTTCATTCAAGCTCCTTATGGACTGTGTGACAGCTACCCAAACACCAGGTCTTCACACACCTTCTAGTTCCATGCTCTGGTGTTCCCATCTTTCCATGTTCATGGTCCCCACTATGTCCTTGCAGGGCCTCCACCTTTCCCATGTCTTCATGGCCAGTGCATCCCAATAACTTTGTGTCCTGCACTATCTACCTGCCACAACTTTGTCAGGCAGCACTTGTCCTGGCAATGGAACCAAAATTTAGTGCCACAGCTGGCCCTATAAGGGATCAGCATCTTTGCTGTCACTGCCATAGATTGGGAAATACTCAGGAGGTGACCTTCCATTGTGTTATTTTTTTCTCTTTGTGAAAAATATTTTTAATAGTACTCAGGGTCTTATTGTATTTATTCAATCTTCCTGGAGGTAATTTGACAGCATTCATAATCTTCTTTTTCTGCAGCAGCATGAAGTGCTACAGCAAACAAGGATTGACCAGTGTGGATGAGGAAGGAGAAGCTGATAAAATTTCTGGCTTTTTTTTGCAGTCCCCTTGACAGGGATGAACAAGCCACAGATGTGCAGCTGAGCAAAATAGGTGTTTTTGTAAGAAAGGGAGCATTACATCTCTGGGCATCATGTGAGACTCAACCTTTTCTAAACTAAGGTTTAGGAAAACCTGTAACAAGGCTTCGTGTAACAAGAAAGAATATTGAACCAGTGCAAGTCCACTGACAGTTGAAAACTCTTTTTTGCTGTGGTTATGTCTCTAGAAAGGCACAGAGAGGGGAAAATACTCCAGTTTTCAGGCAGCAGCTGGTGGTAGGATACAACAGGGAAACAAGACAGCTACTGTGGGATGCTTGCAAGTCTAAAGTCATGATCCAGTTCTCTGGCACAGGGGTATTTTTCATCAGGATTGTGCAAAGTGCATGCCCTTCTTTAGGATCCACAGTTAGTGAGACTCCCTGGTATGCCTCCTGGGCTTCAGAAGGTGAGAAACAGAGCCTGGTGAGGTCATGGAAAAACACCAGGGAAACGTTGCCTGACATGCTCTGCCTTTCCTCAGCCTGTGCTGTTTCTGTAATCCTGACCTCATCCATTTCTCCGGTGTCCAGCCTGGATCCAGGGACGGTAACTGAAGCTTCTCATCTCAGTTGCCTGCCTCTTTACCAAGCTTCAGAGAAGCTGTCAGTAAAGGCACTGACTCCCTGACACTTCTGCTGCTTGGCTGAGGTGCCACCAATCTTTGAAGCTCCCTTCCCCCTGCATCTCTGCTCCAGGTCAACGGGGATGAGATAACTCAACTTTAATCCCTCTTGGTCCCCGTGCCCCCTTTTGACACCCCAGCCTTCAGCACTAGGTTTAAGAGAAATTGGAGAGCATGGATTCCTGCTTCAGAGTGTCTGTTTAAGGAAGAGCCCAGGTGTTGAAGTACCAGGTGTCCTCTGGGCTGGTAGGGGTGGGTTTGTGGGACTTGGTGGAACAGGAATGCTGTGGTTCCAACCAAAACTAAACCCTTCCCTCTCAAATCGAGCTCTTAGCAGCACACTGTCCCTAAACAAAGGCTGTCAGGACTTGGAGCAAGTGACATCCACTGCTTTGATTTTCGAGGAGATTCCAGCCAAAGTAATGCTCCTGCATGGCAGGTTTTGCATCCATGGAATCAGCACCTCCCAGCAGAAAACCTCAGCCTTGCCTCTGGAAAGTTTCCAGCCATCATTGCTTTGGAAACAGTGCTTAGGGCAAATCACACTGCCACATCAACACTGAATCATACCTCAGATGCAGATAGAAGCCTACAGGGTTTACAGATCAAGCTTTTTTTCACCACACCCTTAATTTTAAAAAAAACCCTTCCTCCATTTCCAGTTCTTCCCAGGGCAATGAGCATTGTTAGAAGTGTTTACATTGCTGCTCTCTGCCAAATTAACATTATCACCCTCACCACTGCAGGAGCTTCTAGGTGATGCTAGCTACTCACAGGCAGCAATTTCAGAAGCACTAAAAGCAAACAGGATATATGGCTACATTTAACTATCACTATGCTTCAACAAGCAAGAATCCTAAATTCTAAGCTTTGTGAAAAAGCCAGAATATCAGATGCCTCCAAGCAACTTGCTTTGAGCACATATTTTGTTGCTCTTCCCTCTTTCAGGTATCTTTCCACAGCCACTGTTGTATCAGAAGGTAGGTAGTGAGAACCAAAAATGACCTAAAATATCAGTCCATGTTGTGAACCAGGTTTACACGGGACATTTCACGTCCCCTTTGCCCACAAAAGTGGGATTCACTTTCCCCACACTCCAGCTCCCTGTAGGAGTAGGACAGCACTGTCACAGCTGACTGAAGCAGGAGTCATCCTGTGGTGTAGAAAACTGAGGACAATTCATCCGAACCCTACCCCCAAGCCTGACCTTTGAGACTGTTCTCCCTCTCCCAGCTGCGTGTGCCAAGTCTCGATATATCATCATCAGTGGGAAATATGTAACTGCACTGGAGGAGGAAAATAACTGGGAGACATGTGAGTAACTGAGACAATGCAGAGCTGCCAGATCTGTGACAGCTGCTGAGGGCAGCGCTGAGCTCTGGCATTCTGCACATCCAGGTAAATTATCATTTTGATATGTATTCTCCTGTGGGCACGGGAGCTAACGCAAACATACAAGGGATTTTTCATTATTATCACGTTGTGAAGGAAGCACTGAAAGCTCCATTTCACCCAGTGGCTGTTTTCTGGAAGGGGGAGAAGATTGGTGGTGTCCCTCCCAAGCATCCTGAAGTGGGTTAAATGAAGGCATTCCTTCAAAAATGCTAAATCTACAACTCCTTAGCCCGCCAGGACATATTTTAAATTTGCTTTTCCAAACTTTTCCGAAAGCTTTCAGCAACAGTAACAGCAGCCTAAACATTATAAACAAAGTGTCTTTTCCATGCTGAACAGCTTAATAAAGATGAAAAGTGAGAAAAAAATAGACAGAATCAGAAAAGCAGTGGGATATCAAGGCTGTCCCTGTCTCTGTGGGGACAACTCCTCACGCCTGGTCCGAGTGCCTTGTAGCTCTGGCGAAACCCCTGGTTCAAGCCCTGAGCTTTGTCAGGCTGGTTCCTGGCTGACCTCAACCCGTGGTGCTCTGTTAGGTCTCCACCACCCTGTAGGATAAAGAATTTCCCTGCTTTTTGTGCTGAGTGAGTCCCTGCAGCCCCTGGTGAAATGCACAGTGCTGCCTGAGGCACTGAGCCTCCCCAGGCTTGTGAAAACCAGCCTCTCAACATCCTACAGCCTGCTTGGAAAGCTTTGGCCAAGCTTCGTCAGTGAGATAGGATGAAATATACCATCTTGTGGTGGAAATATTAATTAGTTACTGTTTCTGAAGTGTATGAGATGTTATGGTGTCTCTGCCTCTTCTTATCTGCAATATGGGCTTTCTGGCCCTTCTCTCTACTCCAACCAATATTTTATATAAACCTGGAGTGCAAAGTCTGTGCTGACAC
Source organism: Leptocoma aspasia (assembly GCA_013399835.1). NCBI lineage: Eukaryota > Metazoa > Chordata > Aves > Passeriformes > Nectariniidae > Leptocoma > Leptocoma aspasia. The sequence continues at coordinate 593,233 of VXAX01013983.1, forward strand.
GTTACAGGATGAGCCAAGTGACTATCATTCAAATATTTATTTCATGAGAAGTAAGAACATTTTGCACTTTTCTCCAGAACTCTTTCAAAATCAGCTCATTTCTTCTTGTTGGAAGAGAGCCCATTGTTCATTTGACACTAAAGATAGAGCTTTGCTGTTTTCTTTTAAGTCAGCATTTGGAGGGTGGACAGCAGAGAGGGAGTTAAGCTTTATTATGCTGCCTTGTCAAAAGGATACAACATTATGCAAAAGGGATGAAGTGGAACAAAAAAAAAATTTGCTGTCTTTTCCACATGCTCTCTCTCACTGGCATACCGTTTTCAAATTATACTCCTCCTTTGCTTTGTGTGGTAGATTGGATTTCGGATGACTGTGTCAATTGAATGGCAAGAGCACCTTGATGCCTCAGGAAGCAGTTCCCTCCTGCCCACAAAACATCTAAATTAACGGGGCAGAAGGGTGGTGCTGTTTGTCTGGTTTTAAATCTGCCTTAAATAAGCGTTTGAACAGCTCAGTGCCGGAGCCTGCAGCCTGGAATGAACAATATTCCCCCAGAGTGAAGGCAGGCAGAGTGTCACACCCACAGAGGGGCAGGAGGGGCACAGAGGCACAAAGCGATCTGCCCGAGGTGACACCGAGTGTAGGAGCAGGGACCAGGGCTCACAGCTTCCCTGGCTTCATACTGGAGGCAAAGAGAGAGGGACTGCGTGATCCACCAAGGGAAAAGAGGACAGATGGTTGTTTTCCTCTGTGGCTTTGCAGGATAAACCAGGAAACACTGAGTGATGCCCCTCCTGATTTGCTTTTCTAACAACGTGTCCCTGCATCCCAGCTGCTCTCAGAATGCTGTGCAGTGAAGTGCTGGAGCACAAATCTCATCAGGAGAGGCTGAGGGAGCTGGGAAAGGGGCTCAGCCTGGAGAAAAGGAGGCTCAGGGGGGACCTTGTGGCTCTGCACAGCTCCCTGCCAGGAGGGGACAGCCGGGGGGGTCGGGTTCTGCTCCCAGGGAACAGGGACAGGAGGAGAGGGAACGGCCTCAGGCTGGGCCAGGGGAGGTTTAGATTGGATATTAGGAAGAATTTCTTCATTGAAAGGGCTATTAAGCATTGGAACAGGTTGTCCAGGGAAGTGATGGAGTCACCATCCTTGGAAGGATTTAAAGGACATGTAGATGTGGCATCTTAGGCTTGGCAGTGCTGGGTTAATGGTTGGATTTGATGATATTAAAGGGTTGGTTTGTTTTTTTTTTTTTTTCAGCCTAAACAGTTGTGTGATAGGCAATAAAGTGTTCCTCTGTGTGTTTATCACCCTTGAAAGTGGAATCCCTCATGGCTGGATGCAGCTTGCATGGTGCACAGCGAGGGACTCCAGACTGACTCCCAGTGAAATCCAGAGCTGGGTGTGATTAACTTCCCTGCACCTCTGAGGAATAGTACCAGGAAATTGCTAACATTGTAAATTGTCTCAAACATGCACTTACTGAAGCCCTTAAAGAGCAATTACTACATGTTAACTGAACACCCATCAACTGTAAAAACAGCAGTTATGTGGGTTTAATAGGTATATAAAGGAGAAAATCTCACCACCCTGCAATTAGTTCTAAATCACATAAAAAGTGTAACTTGTACACTTATTGCTTATTAATACATAAAACATGTACAGCATGTTAAAACATTTAATTAGCAGGTACGTAACAGGGTAAAAGTTAAGTACCAAATTATCACTAAAATATTGTTGAGCTCTTCATTAGCCATGTGAAACCACCCCTCAGCACGCAGGGCTCGTATTGTCCTGGGAATTAAGTGATTTCAGCTACTGTTCAGTGATTTTAGATCGGGGAAAATTATACACTGCCCATTTCCCCTGACTCCAGAATCACGTCACAACACAGGACATTCCTGAGAGAGCCAGAAGGCAGGGGAGGGGCAGCTGGAAGAGATGCTCGTGAGCAAGGCCTCAGCTCCATGAGGCTGTGTTTAAAAATCTGGCCGGAAAATGAAGTGTGAACAGCAATTCACACTGTGCTGACCTCCATCAGAGGCTATCAGCTCATCAGGGGAGAGAAAAGGGTCCTGCATGAAGGTTCTCGTGATGCAAGAGGAGATCAGTGGTGGGTGACATCAGCAGGAGGGTTTGAGGCAGAGGCCAGGGAAGAGGGGAGCCAAAACTGGAGGGCTGGAGGCCCCCACCATCACCAGGAGGGAAGTGAGGGACTGGATATTGCAATGGGAGTCTGAAAAAGTAGGAAAAACAGGGTGAGGCCTAGCAGAGCAGGGGGTAGGGCTGCAACTTGGACCTGAAGTCAGGATAGATTTTTGCTAGGGATCCCAGAGGGAGGAAAATAGTATCTGATATGTGCCACTGGGAACATCACCCAGCCACACAGCCTGTTGACAGAAGGAAACCACAACGCAGAATTACCCTTTGTTTAGTCTAAGTCAGCTGCCAGCGTGCACACACAACCACATGAAAGGCAAAACCTGAACATGTTCCCAGAACATCTTCCTGAAAAAGCCATCTGCTGCTGCCCAAGCTAATGTTACCATCCTCCCCATCACAAGGAGCTCTGGAAGCATAAAACTCCATTTGCTGAGCGAGATAACGTCCTCAGCTCAGCCCCAAGCCTGCCAAGGGCAGCCCAGAGACTTGTAGGGTTTCTCTGCTTGCATGAGGAGGTGATGAGGATGGGACACCCAAACAGCCCCCTGATTCCATGGGGTAGGTCTGGAAGTGGTTGGTCAAACTGGAAGTCCAACAAGAGAGGGTCTTCTCCTGGCCCCAGACATGCAGAGTTGTTGGGTTGCTTCTCCCGAGAGTGGGTAGAAGAGCCTCCCTTTCCCCAGAAATGTTTTTTAACAGGCCCCAAGGAGGTGAGGAAACTTGTCCCCCCATCAGAAAAAGGGTATCCTCTCACTAAATTTGCTTAAATAATTTGACAATATTTGATGGCATTTTAGTAATCACTCATCTAGATAGTATATCTTAATATAGGGTACCCTGCCAGATTAAAAGATTAAAAAGAAAAAAATAAGTTGAAAAAAATAAGTTAAAAAAAAAATAACAAAAAAATTGTGTGCCTTCTGTGCACAAAGGTATAACTCGGAGAAAATACTTAACTTAAATCTGAATGTCTTCAGGCTAAGGCCATGGACAAGGACCCAACTCATCCAAATTTATTTTTGGGTTATGATAGAATTCCTCAAAACAATATTGCCTCTTCTACCAGTTCTCCATCTGGAAAAAAGGGATGTCAAACCCCTTTTCTGCCCCAACAGCAAGACACAACTTGTTTGTAATTTATATTGTAGGATTTTTTGTGAAAGGTTTCTGCTCTCTTCCTACTACAGGAAACAGTACAGAAATATTTGTGCAACATGATTTCTTTATGCTATTGTCATGCAAAATAGACTATTGTCTTATTCCATTTTTCTCATTCCATCCTCTAATTACTCTCTTTGAATGAGCATGAGTGGCAAAGGATGAAATACTAACAGACTTCTGCTCAAACTCTATCTGCTGTTGAAAACAAACTCTATCTACGGTGAAAAAAAAAATTAGATTTGAAATAACTGAAATACTTCATGAACAACAAAAGCCTCTATAGCACAACTGATCCCCCGTGAAAGGGACCTTGAAATGGTGATAGGAGATATTTATACATAGTTTTAAGCCCTTGTCTGTCACTGGACTGTAAACAGGAATTAAAGTTTAGGGATTTTGAATGCCAGTTTGTACAACTCTTCCTGCTTTGAGAGACTCAAAGTTAAATATTATGGGTTTAGTGAGTGTTATTCCTGACACAGTAAAGTTAATCAAGAGGGGACTATTCCTACTTTTAAAAGAAAGACACCCCAGCCTGAAATTGGAGACAACCTGGACCAACCAAAGCTCTGCTGGAAACCTGCTATTGAAGAAGAAAAGAAGATTCCCCACTGCTCAGAGTCAGCTGAAGACAATCTGGAAAACTTCGTGCAGAGCAAAGCAGCCCAGCAATGAAACAGCTGTACAGACAGTTGTTCAGGAACCATCAAGTTGGATTTTCAAACTGGACATGGATCTGAGCCACAAAGTTTTGATCAGGATTCAGACAGGCTACAGGTGAGTCTTCAGCCTGACCTACTGTGGGACTGGGGCAGCGTTCACACCCTGATGTCTCCAAAGTTCTTGCTCAGCTTGGACCTGAGAGGGTTCAACTCACACGAAGCACAGGCTCCAAAAGCTCAGACATCTCAGTACCTCAGTTCATCCTTTGCTTTGTGTGGAAAACCACTGTGTCAACATGGGCAGGACCTACAGATAACCCCAAAGACAAAAAGAAACCAGGAAGCAAGCTTGTATCATCACTCCCTGCTTTTGTTTTCCCTTTTCCACCATTAGCTTTCAGATTAGACATCTAAAAACAAACAAACAAACAAACAAACAAACAAAAAACAACAAAAAAGAAACCAAACCTAAAAAGAAGAAGCAAAAAAGGAAAAAAAAAAATCAAACATAATGGCAAGGTTTGAGATACTTTAGCTTGATAAAAAGGCAAACCACCTTTGTGTGCATAAAAACCAGCCATGGAGTGGAGTTCCTGGTATTTGCAGAAAATATGAATGAACACAGAATTAGTAGACTCTCACAAAGTAGACACTCACCTGAGTACTGGAGAACAGCCCAGCTGCATCACACCCTTGATATTTCATTTACAGCATTTGCTGGTGTTCGTTTCAGAGATGGGAGCTCTCTGAAATCAAATCTGGACATTTTAACTGAGATATCTTGGAAACTTGTCTTGTTCGAGGTTTCAATTTTGCATGGAAAATGAAGTGATCACCTCTTCCCTGAGCAGTTTAACCACCTGTTAGCACAGCACTTCTCCACTGCTGGCTGGTGAAAGTACATGATCATGCTTCTATTTGAATTCACAGTGTATAATCACAGAGTTTGCTCTCAAGGATGACACTGAGGAGAAGGTCTATCTTTTTTTTCACAGGCAAAAACCAGGTGAATTCTCTCCTTCTAAGGCTGTCCCAGAATGTAGGATGCCCCCAGGAACAGCCCACTGACTCAGCAACAGCACCCATTTGATATAAATTAATGGGAGGGAAAAAAAAAAAATCTCCTTGTTAGCTTTCCAATTAAATTACATGGAAAGAAATCTAGGTTACAGCATGAAACCCTGCAGAATGAAGTCCTAATTGCTAAACATGAACTTTTAAATGGATTAAATAACAACCTGCATTTAATCTGGTGTTAAGAATATAATTATACTCTTGCTGCTGCTGTTCATTTAGTAATTTACATGGGATATGATATTAACATCTGATCACCTGTCCTCCCTTTTGGTTAACAGCACAGAAGCACAACCAGTTCCTCAGGGAGGGATCAGTCATATTTAAAGCTGTTGACCCCAAAAAACCCTTTTTTTCTGCCACTGAGCTGAAGAAACACAAGTCCTGTTTGCTGTTTTCCAGCAACTCAACCAACAGCCATAATAATGTCTCCTTAAACAGTTACCAGCCACATCCTGGCCAGTGTTTGCCACCTGGCTTCCAGAGCCACCCCGTGAGGGAAGGTGGGAGAGGTGCTTACAGGAGCAGCTGAGGAACAGGGGGAGCAAACTTAATTTTCTAACCTGTTCTCCAAGAGGGCATTCCTGCAGCATTAGCAAGAAACGCTCTGCAGCTGCAGCAAAATATCTGAAAGGCCTCATGCCTTTCTGCAGGCAACATGTTTTGAGTGCTGGGTATTTATTTACCTATGAGAAACCAAACCCTTTCCACTTCTGAATGACTATTTTTAGTCAGATCACATGGTTTCAACAGTCACGTGTCTGGAGTCCTGAAGGGTATAAGAAGAGGAAAACGTGTTTTTTTTTCCTGGAAAAAACACCTCAAAGGCCTAGCACTTTACACAGCTTGCCTGCTAATTATCTGTTGGTTCTTACAGACCAAAGTTACCTGCAATAGTTTAAAATTCCTTTAACTACAGCATCTCTGCTAGAAGCCTGCAGTGACTTCAGTCTAAATGATTCCACGAAGACTTGAAGCAATATTTGGCACAGTAGCTAAATATGGTTTTCTTCAGTTGCAGAGAAAACTTTAAATTTCAGTCCGACATTTTCAGCACGAGCTAAATTAATTTGAGGCATTGCTGGTGAATACCAGCCTCTCTTTAAATGCTGCTGAGAGCACAACAGAACAGCTGCAGGGAGACACATTTCACTTAGATTTGGAAGCCATGCATGTGCAGTTGGCTAGACTGAGCTAAGCTCTTCATTAACAGAAGTATAAACTCTACAGAGAATTCAATAGTCGAGCTGAGGCATATTTGCTGCTACACCAAATATTCAAAGAGAGAAATTATTTGAGAAGGAAAGCATGTCTCTTCTCATTCCAGACCTGACTTCATTTTTTCCCTAAGCATCCTAGCTGAAATTAATCAATTGCAATTCATGACTGATTATTTCATGAAAAAATGCATTTCATTAACAATGTCAGAGTAACAGAGCTCACACAACTAACTTTTAGGAAACATTTCTTTTTGGGATATTACAATAGCAAAAATGTTTAATATAAAAGTATTTTACCTCTCAGTTCTCATCAGAAAAAACAGGTGTTCAGTCAAATCTAAAATTGATTTAGTAGCAAAAGTACTGTAACATATTACCAGAACACAAAATGAATGTGAAAGAGGTAGGATGTCTTCTACTTCCACAGATAAAGCTTTTGTAAGAATGGATTAAGGTGAGACTTTCATTAGGGACAGATTATTCCCTACCTGCTCACCACGGGATTTTCTTTTTCCTCCTTCAGGAGTCAAGACATTGTACCAGAAAGGGAACACACCCGATCTGATAAATTTCCACATTCTGCTGGAACAAAACAGATCTCAAATCCAGCAAAAGTCAATTTTGCTACCTGAGTCTTAGCTGCACACTCTGTCTGTTGCTACACAATACAGTGAATTGCATGAGAATTTATTTTGCTTCTTTTTTGAGCCTTTTTTCCTCACCTTTTTGCGAGCTGACAGAACTTTGCTTCAGATTCCTCCAGCTGTAGAAAGCGAGAACATCAGCTCAACCACAAGAGCAGAGCAAACCCAAAATCTCCCCTCACTGGCACCACTTTGGGTATTTCACTTGATTTGCAGCATACTGTGTGAGTGCTGGGGAGAAGCGATTGTAGGATCCAAGCTGGAATGAATTAAATCTGAAATAGAGATCTGTATCTTCTCCTCTGTGATGATAATTTTCTACATGTTAAGGGCTCTTGTGTGCTGTCCCTTGGCAGAGAAAATCTGATTAAATCCACTTTGATTCTGCTAAGAAATCACTGTCTTAGTTACATGATATGCTACTGAGCACACCTTTAGATGCCAGTTTATTTGCTCATACCTTTAGATTTGCCTTTGGTCAGAAATAATTGGACACAGGACAGGCAGAAATGCTGTTCAGAGAAGGGCTGTGAGTGAGCACACCCTCAAAGTAGCTCACCCTTCACCAAAAACATGGGTTTGCAAAAAGAGACAAGACAAGGGTTTAGAGAACACCAAAGAAATAGGAATTGGGAAACAGGCTCAGGAGGGAGATCTGGGGATCAAGAGTTTCAGCCTCTTGCCAAAAGAAGGATTACTGCTGACACTAGACCAGGCCAGTGGTGTTTGTGATCTCTTTGCTTTGGAGCCAGGCAGCTGACTCTCGTGGTGGAAAAGTCCTGTGTTCTCAGAAAAATACTGAAGGAAGTCTTCAGGGTGAGGCAGAGAGCAGAAATTTGGGCCAGTTTCCACTGAACTGAACACCAGCAGTTGTGCTGAGATGTTTCCTCCAAGCCTGGAGTGACTTTTGCTGTTAGGTTCACACTAAGTCTTCCAAGATAAACGGGCCAGGAGTACCAACATTTCACACCCACTTCCCAAAGACTGGATTTTCCTCCGGAAACCCCACAGATTCAGACTTGTATGTGACTCTGCCAAGCTTCAGTGCTGTCCCTGAGTCACGGGACAACCTCAAAAGCTGAACTCTTCTCCAGGGAGGCTGGATGTTTGGAAGGGAGGGAGGTATCAGCCGGGTACTCCTATTCCCATAGCAACTCCTGAAAAGCCTCTGCTCTGGGGTGGACACAAAGGCAAGAGCTCTGCATGGGGGGCATTCAGCCACTGTACCTCCAGGCTGGAGGAAAATGCCAGCATTCAAAATAGCAATAATGAGGCAAACATTTACCCAGGCTTCATAAGCAAAGGCAGGACAATGAGCCTGAGAACACAGCGTGTGCAAAATCCCAGTTGTCCCACGGCACAAACGCCCCCTGGGAAGCCCAGGGCTATCAGCTGAAAGAAAGGCACTAGCCCATCGAGGCAGAGGGGTAATAATGTGAGTAAAGGATCATTGTTAGTAACTATTCCCTTTGCGTCTTCCCTCCCACTCCTGTGATTTCAGTTCAGCACAGGGACCTCAACACAGGTGACATGAAGGGAACTTAAGGAAAGACGGGGTGAGACTGTCACTGCGGTGATGGGACAAGGGGGAGTGGGCTCAAAGCAAAGAGAATGGGTTTAGATTAGATTTTTGGAACAAGTTCTTGACTGTGAGGGTGGTGAGGGACAGGTTTCCCAGAGAAGCTGTGGCTGCCCCATCTCTCAAGGTCAGGTTGGACAGGGCTTGGAGCAACCTGGGATAGTGGGAAGTGTCCCTGCCCATGGCAGGGCATTGGAACAAGAAGATCTTTAAGGTTCCTTCCAACCAAAACCATTGTCTGATTTTATAATCCAGTCACATCCAGCCTGATACCTAAAGATGAGATCAAATGCTTTGTTTCAAACTCACACAATCCTGACACTAAGCTGGATGGGAAAATGCAACTGTAAGAATCCAGAACTCACCCCAAAGTCTTCCATTATAAATCAGCGATGTAATTCTTATTAGTGATATATCACTGAGCAGCCCTTTCCTATTTTAGTTTAGTGAAAGTGCAGGTAGGCTCTGGGCTAGAACACATAGTGTGCAAATTACTTGTAGGTCTTTCTGAACAAATGTTTCCAGAGATCCCTGAAAAAAAGGTGGTGTATGACAGCCCAAAATGCATCATTCCTCCCCTTTCCCTGTAAAAACAGGTTAAGGAAATAAGCATCTTAACAGGGAAATATAATATTTCTTTACTTTTTGACTCCTAGGGAAAAAGGCATGAGCATGTAAAGCTATGAGGTGATCATACTGTTCCACAGCATATACATTCCTTTGAGATCCAACTCTAGTACAACCAAAAAGCTGCTTAAACTGGGAACAGGATCTGATTAAAACACAACCAGATAGGAAAAAAAACCAAAAACGAACAAAAAACCCCCAACCTTTTGGCACCTTACCAACATGCATTTAAAAACTCATATTTAGCACAGGAAGATGCCATGAGAACACCATGATCATCACTTTGGGTTTTTGGAGAAGAACAAGGAAATACACCCAGCTCCAGATTTTTGGGTGAATATTCAGCACCAGTCAAGAACAACCTCAGTGCTGGATCCAGAAGGTCTGGGGAATACAATATTGCAACAGCTCATGACAGGGCCGAGTTGGTAATCCAAATACCAGCCTGCCTCCATTTATTTTGGTCTTCCCATACAGCCTGCAAAATCTCCTCATTTCTATGTTTGGGTTCAGGAGGAGTCAGCAGAGCTTGGCAGCGTGCCCTTGGCTCTAATGGATGCTGGGCTGGGGCACATTCGAGGCATTTTTGGGGGATGTTGTAGACCCTAGACCTGTGTGGGCTAGGGCAAGCCGCTCCCCATAACCTGCAAATCAAAAATTCCCTGTGAAACACTGGGGGAAAGGGTGCAGGACATGAAAAAGAAGAAAAGAGGATTTTGCTCCCCGCCCCCAGGGCTGCCCAGTGCAGAACCAGTAACTTGTAGGGACCCTTCTCCAGAGCAAGCCAATATAAAAACCACGCAAGACGACCACGCACTCTTAAAAAGTTTTTATTAATTTTCATTGTTTTTTTTTTTTTTTTTAAAAAACAAACCCGTCAGTGCAACAGTTCAGTATCCCCTTCCTATCCCCCATCAGTAAGCAGTAATTTTAAAATCAGGAAATACCGAGTGCTGAAGCCAATGGGTTAGCATTTTGCTATTATTTCCTTCTGTCAAACTCTGAAAAAGTCCTCTGTATAAATTAAACAATGAAAAAAATGTTATTTTCAATTCTATGTCATTACAGTCAACAGAATCATAATAATGCACCTAAAATGTGTGTCCACAATATATCAGGTATACATTTTTGGGAAAAGAAAAAAAAGGAAAAAAATATGACATTCTAAGCTTGTTAAAAGGATAATGGTCCCGTATTTTTTTTTATTACAGGTTAGCAAAACAAAATCCAATGGATTACAATATTTACATGTTATTTGAAAAATTAAGTAGTGATAAAAGCATGTCACAATCATTGTTTCTTTTTTTTTTTTTTCTTTTTCCTTTTTGGTAACCATTACAAACACCCAATCCAGGTATGTAACTGTTTAAATATATTTGAAATGAGGCCAATTAAAAAACAAATACAGACACAAAATGTGTATTTATACTTGTCCCTCCAATGTGTCTTTTCTAGGATGTTCCCTCCCTATTTAAAAAAAAAAAACAAAACCAAAAAAAGAAAAAAAAAACCAACAAAACAAAAACGGAAAAATAGAAAGAATCCCCCTAACACACAATTGATGAATCCCCAAAAGCAAAACACCATGCTTCTCAAGTAGCACTTATTCCACAAATGCAACATTTTTGCCATCGCTTTTAAGTGAAGCTCTCCAGGACACAATTTCCTGGAGAGCTTCCTATTTTCCCCCCTCCCCCTCCCCTAGATCCCCCCCAAAAAACAAAAAAAACAAACGAAGACACATGCATTTCTAAAACTAGGTTTCAGTCAAGTACTTTCTACTTTTTGGAAAGAAACTTTTTTTTTCAGTTTTTTTTTT
>VXAX01013983.1:605506-622728 GCA_013399835.1 Leptocoma aspasia
TTTTTTCTTTTTTTTTTTTCCTGGGGGTTTTTTTTTTCCCTTTTTTTTTTTTTTTTTTTTCCTTTTCTTTTCTAAAGCAGTTGCGTTCAGTCTGGAAAAGCGTTATGTATTAAAACTAGAAAAACGCACACAAACTTGTGCGTCCAAAAGTTGTCCCCCCACCACTTCTTCCACGCTCACGACGCTTCCACTCATAAAACAATCGAAGTCTCCACTGCAAAGCACGATGTGTAATGTAGGAAAAACACGGGGAGTTGCTTCATTAGTCCAAAGATGAACGTAACTTCCCATCGTCAGATCCAGGAGGAAAAAAAAAAGATGCAGTGATGTAATGGAGCCACTTATTCCATCACTTAAATAACTTTAATATACACACACTCACACAGGTACCAGTGCTTTGAAAATAGATCATTCAGTCCTAAATAAGCAGCTTTATTTCTTCCTTCTGCCCTCCCTGCCCGCCCCGCCTTGCTCATCACTGTTCAAGTACTGTCGGTTAGAACCACACCAAACGCTTATTCACTCGTTTTTGGCCTCCGGGGTGTCTAGGAGAGGTTGGTCAGCAGCCACCATGCTGACTGCTGTTTCTCCACCGTGGGAGTAGTCCACCACCATGGTCTCCATGCCTTCCTTCTCTTCTGGCAGCGTGCTGGCCGTCTCCTCCACGTCCTCCTTGGGCTGGCTGTCCTCGCCGCTCCGGTGCTGGCTCTCGTTCAGCGCCCTGCCAGGGACAGAAAGGGTCGGGCACGGGGTACAGCAAAGCCAGCCCGTGCCTGTCACATGAGGGACAGCAGCAGGGCACTTTCCAAAAAGGCAGCCACGCCACGCCACTGGCTCAAAAGGAGAGGCAGAGGAATGAAGCTGCTGGTGGGACATTCTGGCCCTGAAACCGAATCTTTGTTTGTTCTGCGCTGGGACAGATTTGGGATCAGAGGGAAGAACTCAAACTGTGACACTTGAAGCTTACTCCAATCTCCCCGGTCCCTTGTAAACAAGACTTAGGAGGCACCAAACAAAGGCACAGGAAAGAAGTGCTTTTCCCAAAGAGTTAACAACACCCAATAAAACTTTTCGTAGGTTGCAGCATTTTAAGTGCTTATGTTCAGAATTACATTCTCTTAAGGGTAAGAGAAGTTATTTTTCCTCATCCCATCGAAGTTAACCCACAATACTGTATTCAGATGCTTCCCATATGTCAGTAGCCTTGAATGAAATCTACTCTTTGAAGAAACTTTGGCTAGAAAAGAGATCTTTGCTACCAATGAGATCTACATCAAAAGGAGGAAACAGATTTCTCCAGAGATTCCTATCTGTGATGTGCATAATCCCACAGTGTGCAAACTGCCGTAGAGAGGAAAATCTTTTCAAAAAATCAACAGCACACTTAGGGGAAGTTAATCCTGGCCAAGAAGCATTCACCTAGGGACAATCTTAAGTTTCAGAATCACAGTTAGACCCTACGGTTTACAGCCACCCTGGGCAGCAGAGTTAAAAAGGAGGCAGAGACATTCGGTGACCATCCAAAGACAAATTTGGTCTTCGTAGAACTGTGTTTGCATTTATTGCAGCTATTTGGGAGGGCAGGGATGGGTTGGGGGGGGATATATGGAGATCTACTGACACCTTTGGCAAGGGAACACAAACCAACTTACATGCCATGCCTCAGCACGTGCCGCTCCCACTCAGAGCCCTCGGTGAAGGATCGGCCGCAGAACTCACACGGAAAGCGTTTCTCTGGAGCACTGCTGTCAGGAAACATCATGGGATCTGGGAAAAGACAGCACAGGCCGTGAGCTCAGAAATGCCAGGGCAGGAAGGGACCACTGTGATCCTACTCAGGTCTCCTCTGTTGCGCCTCTCATTCCAGAGAAGCAAAAGGACTTTCTTGTCAAGTAACTGGGAAAATGCAGCACGTGACAAGAAAAGTGACACTGCAAGTGACAAATCCCACCCTAGGTCTTAAAGCATCTCTGCAAGTAAGGGTAACAAGCTGCTAGTCCCTGCTCCTCTATTTCAACAAATAAAGATACTGTGGAATTTAAATTCTAAACCAAAACTGCAAAGCTTAGGACTGAAGTGGCTTGAAAGCAAAATCAAAAAGCCCTGCCCAAGTCCATCTATAATTTTTGAACTGGTAGTACAAATTCTAGGAAATACACAGATTTGGTACGTTTAACATGTGATTCTTGTAACAGATTATGAAGCCTCATGGATTAAGTCCTGCATCTGAACTGCATAGGTGTTTCAAGCCATCCTAATCTTTTATACAAAGTGCTTGGGGCCTCATTTGCAGAAGTGTCAAGCACCTTGTAATACAAGTGAAGTCACTGGCAGCTCAGGGAATGACATTCCTGAAAGCCAAGCTCCATGTGAATACAGCCTGCTCTGACAAAAGATGAAACATTTTCCCACAAATTAAGAAGATCACCACACAAGCAATTGAAAATAATTGCATGAACTATCTCACTTGATTCTTTTGCTGGAAATGAGACAGCACCATCTGCTCAGAGCATTAATTCCTTAGCAGGGATTATCTTAAGCAAGAAATCAACAGAATGTCTTTCTGACTCCTCCTGAACTATATAATAAAAGAAAAGGGATTTTGCTTAATTTTGGTTCTGATCTCTGCTCACTTGGTTTCTTCATTCTCAGACTTACTCTTCTCAGGATCAGTCTGTGAACTCAAAATTGCTCACACATTCCCTATTATCCACACCTAAGTCCTGCAAGTGCATTTTTGTGACACACTTCTCACTAGTTAACCTTTACTTGGAATGGTTCTTGACAGAATTTTTTGGCCTCTTCCCATGAAAGGAAAAAAAAATCCACTTTGTATTTCTTAATGATGGGGGCTTATTTATTATGTGGTTAAATATCATAAAGCTGCTGTGTCGGGGAACACCAGAATGCAAGTAAATGCCATCAGCTCAGTTCAGCTGGATTTTTAACGCCTTAAGCACGGCACAAATGTATAAACACACTGCAACACACAGACTAGTCATGACACAGGGATAAATATTTGTGGTGGATAATAGTTGTGAAGGCAAATGCTGGTGTTCTGTGTAAGAATATAGCTATGGATGGGGCTTGGAGCAACGTGGGATAGTGGAAGGTGACCCTGCCCACAGCAGGGGCTGGGACTGGATGCTCTTTAAAGGGCCCTTCCAACCCAAGCCAGCCCATGATTTATATCTGCAAGTCCCATTAAGTTAGCAAGTGTTACTCCAGTAAATCCACCACCTCTTCAGACAACACTGTCTTGTTCATCCTAGTCCCCAGTAACTTTTGCCTCTAGGGATGTGAATTTGGGCTTCTTCCCTGGAGGATTATCAGAAGCTGCTCTTCTCTGGGTCCTGCAGAGGAGAAGTAACAGATTGCACACATGCCTGACCTCTCTGTGGTTTTGCTCTGTCACACATACAAGCACTCTTGGACATTTAATTTTGCCAATTATGGAAAAACACCTCTTGATCTGCTAAGACCATGACATAAAGATCAGGAACAGCCTCTCTTGAGACACAGTTCTACCTGGGAGAGCTGTTCTTGGCATGATCTATGCCAGACACTTCATTTTCCCCCACACATCTCCTTTTACACTATATCCTTTACCACAAGCAAATTACTCCCTTCCTTTCCCATCCAAGAGTGCAGTTCAGCTCTGCTGCCCAGCTCTGCCTGTCCAGATGGCCCATGGCCTTTGTTTGGTCCAACAGCCCATTTGAAGAAGCCACAAGTTCTTACTTACACCTTCAGTACTGCACAGAGCACTTTAAGTGGTGAATTAGGGAAGAAATTCCTGATTCTCCCAAAGTCACAGACCTCAGACAGACACTTGGAGAACACAGAGGCACTCTCAGCAAATCCCACTTCCTGCTAACACCACGAAGGCTAGAATTGTCAGATGCACCCCACCAGCACCCAGGATTGCACAGTTTGATGTGGTTTGAAAGCTGTGACAGCATTAGCCACTGTGACAAGCTCTGTTTGAAACCACAGGTCTGGCTCTTTGCTACCAGGACATTTCTGTGTCAGAAGGATCTTCTGAAAATGCCTAGGGAGATGCCAGCATGCAACTTAGCATCCTTCAGTTCCTGTCTCACTGGGACATTTTTCAGAAACCTTGCACCTTAAGAGTGGTAATTCACACAACTTACCTAGAAAAACGCAATCAATACAACTGGATCTTTTCTAATATCCTTGCTGCAGTAGGCGTAAGTGTTTTCTGCATTTTCTACCTATTTTACTATAATCTATTACAAATGTTTAAGAGATTGAAA
Organism: Leptocoma aspasia; assembly: GCA_013399835.1. Lineage (NCBI taxonomy): Eukaryota > Metazoa > Chordata > Aves > Passeriformes > Nectariniidae > Leptocoma > Leptocoma aspasia. The sequence continues at coordinate 609,784 of VXAX01013983.1, forward strand.
AGTACAAAAAAACCCCAAAATGGTGAAACATCAACCCTACAAGCCAGAGAAGAAAGACATCCTGCAAAGCAAACCTGAAAATATGCCTGATTTTTTTAGGCTGGTCACCCAAACAACCATGCAGAAATCATGCCAGTCCTAGATTAAAGAAAACAGAGACAGAGGTGGGGAAAAAAAAAAAAGGTACAGAATCATCAAGACACTGCCTTGCTTAATTCTGAAACATGAGTGTAACACATCTATTAACCCTTGCACATGTGAAACTCAGGCATGGAAGGTGATGTTTTTACACTTCCAGGTTGTAACCTAAAGCCAGTTTAAACAATGAACTTCACCTTGGGCTGCCCCCCTGCCCGTGGCACATTTGCAGGGATTTGTGAGGCTTGGCAGAGAGCACTTTCTTCTCCTTGGTCTGGGCACCACGGTCTCCAAGGTCACCTCAGCACCTGTGCCTGTGTGTAATGCTAAGGTAATCCTCACAAGGACAGCTTGACTCCTCACTCCCTGCTAGCAGTGGGTCTGCACACAACATTAATCAGCCTGCTGCATCTGCAGCTGAGGTGAGCTGGTGCTTTAGTCAAACATGACACAATTATTGCTCCAGCCATGAAACCGAGAGGGCTGGAGCTGTCCCTGAGAAATGCTGAACTCTGAAATGCATGTGGAACTGACATCCCTCCTCTGATTCTTCTGCTGCTCTACCTAAGACCTTGTGCAGGGTATTTTTCATTAAAACATAAAATGTATTTCCCATCCAATTGGCTTGCATTCTCATTTAAGTTAAAAGCCATCACTAACCACTCTTGAAGTGCTGCTGATAAGCACAAACTGAATTCACACTGCAGGGACACAAAATAAAACCCAAGATGCTGGGGTCTTGCTATTAAAAGGTAAGAAGCATGATCCGAACCTCCCTAGTTCCGTTAGCTACCTGTGAATCCAGAAATGGGAATTTTTCAATGCCTGGAAACATGTACAAAGACACCTTTTGGATTTTTTTTTGTTTTGTTTTGTTTTGGGGTTTTTTTGTGTGTGTGTGAAAAGCTCTTGAGTGAACTTGAAAGCTAAAAAATCAGGAGGAAAATGTTCACCAAACATGGTGGTGCACCTTTAGCTGAAGTACACAGAATTTGGCTAGGTGGAGTTGTCAGCATCAAGAATTGGGTGTCCTGTCCTTCAAACCATGAGGGGACTAAAGATATTAAAGAGCTGTTGCATTTGAATGATGCATTGTTGCACCAGACAAAACACAAGTTACACCAGATATTGGAATAACTTGCCTTTCATGGGAGAAGGTTGGTGGAAAGGAAACCCTTCATTTAATTATCAGAGAACTTACTCTTTCTCTGCTGATCTAAATTCCACCAAACCAAAAGCATATGGCCTAGCTTTTGAAGTCAATGGGATTATTCTTCCATGTAAATCTAGCCACATATTTAAATATAAAATGGTACAGACAGGTGGGCATGGATGTACCCTGGCTGTGGAGCTGCCAACTGCAAACAAATGCAACAGCAAATGCAAACAGGACTGACTGGCAAAGAATGCTGGGCAGAGAGATAAATAACCGCCCGTAAAGCAGCCCTCATCCCTCACTTGGACAATGCCAAGTGAAAGCTGGAAACTGGTTACCAAAACAGAAAATCTGACAGGCCACTAAAACACACTTACATAGTTTTCCAAGCCTTATAGATGGTATCTGAACAGGCAGATTAGTCACAGATGCTATCTGTGCTTTCTCATAGTATGTATCCTCTCTGAACAGACAAAAAACTTGTGAGGAAGATTACAAACACAAGATTCCCACAGGAGCTGTATTTTCAGGAAAGCCACATTCTGTTACTGTTTCTGCAGAGTTATGTGCTGTCCACTCAACAGCTGACTTGGCATGGTTGGTGAGGCAGGTTGCAGTGCCCAAAAAACCCAAGAAAAACCCCCCAACACATCAAAGAGCTGCACTGACCTCTCTCTTGAGCCTTGGGGCTTAACTCTTCTTCTTTTTCTTCTTCATCACTGCTAGAGCTCTCTGTTTTCCCTTTCATTTGTTCCAACTGGTCCAAGTTAACCCGTCCAACCAGCTCAAAATTACGACTCACCTTTGAAAGAAACACTTCTGTTAGCACTCAGCACAATCACCAACCAGCCAGAAAAATGGGCACAAATGCAAAACAAAACTGAGTACACCCCAAAGCCTGCTCAGCTTGGGGTGACATGCAGTCCACATAATCAAATTAACACTCATTTACTTCCAGGGGCAGTGATTCCTCCATTGCTGTTTATTCTGCATTTCTCATTTCTGTTTTTTGGAAATTAATGAGATTCGGTAAACCCCCTTCATTTCTTCATCCAAGGAATGTAAAACATCGAGTCGTACCCTCATTTTTATGGCATTATTCAACTGCTGTGATCAAACACTGCTACCACACATCCACACTGAAGGGAAACTCTCTGTGACGGGTTCATTCAGCTTTATTCATGAAAGGATGGTTCTTTTTTTCACTAAGCACATGGCTGCTGTGTGGCACATACACTCTCGCTCATTAATAACAGATTAATTTTCATTACGCCGGGCTGCAAAGTGCTTTGCAAACTGATACAGAGACCATAATGGGAACACTTCACCCAGCAGTCAAATTCAGCTAACCCTGGGGTGAAATACACCAGCTACTTAACAGCTCACAGCAGCAGTATGAAAAGGAGCAGCTCAGGGCACAGAAGTCAGGAACTGCACCACATCCAACGGGAACGGCGGAGCAGCAGCCCAGATTTACAGGGGAGGCGGAGAGCGTGGAGCGTGACCAGGACACTAAGGCTAATACTTGCTGGATGACAAGCACCCTCTGAGCTCATTGATCACTGCTGGGAAGGCTTTTGGATTCATCTTTCATGCCCACCAGCAGCACAGGCACTGAGCCACGCAGGCAGAGGGGAGCAGTGAGCGCAGTACAACGCGTCCTGCAAGAGGCTGAATGAAGTATCAACAGCCACCGACTGCTTTTTACCCCTCTGTGGGAAAGGAAATGTGAATGATCCCAAGGAGGATGTGAAGCAGGCTACAGGATGCATACAAACAGCAAAGTATCCTGAATACAGAGGTGTGAAGATTCCTGCTACCGGGTTACAAGCAGCTGTGATGAGGTTCTCTAACTTAACACATCACCCACAGAAGATTAAGCAAACAAGACCACATGCAAGGCACTGGATTCAACTCAGCTCATGCAAACGAACTCTTCTTAAGGTGCAGTATACAACAGAGGTAGTACCTGAGCCCAGAACTGAAGACACAAATTGGAGAGGTACAATTTACCCACAAAAAAAGGGGAAATGGTACCTTAAATTACCAGCACCAGCACTGCAGGTGCAGATCAGAAGGGACAGCTAAGTTAAGGAAATAATCATCCTAGCCTGATGCACTGTGCCAAAAAAACCCAAGCAACAATTCCTCCTGGATACACCAGGCACCTTGCTGTGATGACCAGGAGGTGTGGAACTCCTTCTGTACCATCTGAATTGCAGAAGACTCTCCAGAAGTAACAAAGATGGCAGAGGAGCCTAGCATGCCAACATAAATTAACAGAGTTCAGTTTTATAAGATGGCCAAATATTTTTTTGAGCATGAAAACTGTTGGGTGTATTTTTTCTGTGACTTCTGCTGCTAATACCTTCCATATATCTTTGGCTTTAAGGAAAAGTCATTCAGTCAATGAAGCTTTTAGTGACGACCTTGGGCAGCTGAGCTCCAAGAGGTGAAGGCCTATAGCTGCCTCCCCTGGAAACCTGCCAAGGAAGCACTCTAGGAAATATTCCAAAACACATCTCCGTTCTAGAACTTAAACCTTTCTCAGCTACAGAAATTCAAACCTAACAGTCTGTAAGACTGGACCTGGTATGCACTGAGGACCTGGTTGGACTTGCTGTTTATCTTTCCCTTGTTATAGGTAAACAGGGATGTATAGACCTCTTTGTTATTAAAATATGCATGGCATGTCATGCTGCTGAAGTTACCAGAGCAATCCTGTGCTTGGAATCTCCTGCCTTTTACAGGGGCTGAATCACACTGCCTTGGTATTGTTCCACACTCTTTCCCCACCCCCCTTTAGATAAACCCAGCACACACAAGAGCCTTTTCCAGATAATCACACTCTGCATGCAGCAGTTTGCCACTTCTGATCAATCTGAACAGCTTCAGAAACGATCATTTTTCAGTTTCTGAAGGAAAAAAAAAAAAAGAGAAAAATGAGAAAGGGAAGCGCAACTTGGGATTAGTTTTCAGATTTGGGGAGGGAGAGGAACAAATAACCCCAGTGTCAAGTTGTCTAGTCAGACATGCAAATAAGCCAGTTCAATATTTGCAAAGACTAGACTGCCACAAATTAAACAAATTGGGTCTTACCTTGTGCTCATCTCGAAGGTGAGCATCCAGCTCCTCTGTGTGTTTGGTCTCATAGTAGCAGAGTTGGCATTTGTAAGGTTTCAGTTCATTGTGCTTCTCTATGTGCTGCTGCAAGCTCTCGTCACTGGAGCAGGTGAAGGTACACTTGTCACAGCGGAAAACAACTCCCTGCAGGTACTTGGACAGCTTGGAACGGCAGACTTCGATGGGAACGACCCTCTCCTCTGTGGGGACAGCACAACATTCACTTAGTAACACCAGGAAAACAACCCTCCCTGCCAGGGCAAGGTTAATCTCCAAAAGCCCCAAACACAGGTGTCCTCTGTGACTGGTGACTGGGTGAAGAGGATGGCAATGGAAGGTTTTGGGCCAAGTGAAACTCCATCTGTGAGTCAGAGGAGCAGAGCCTAGGAACACAAAAACAGCCATAAATCAGCCAAGACCCAAAGTGTGGTTTTGTTCAGCACCTGACAGCAGCCGGGAACTGCTTCTAGAAAAGTAACAAACAGGGGAGCTGCAGGGTGTGCTTCCCAAAGCATCACAAACTGCTGGCAATGCATAAATCGGAGCTGGTGTCCTCACCATCACACCCAAACCTGCCCTCTGGGGACTGAGAAGGTGAGCAAGGCAGCACTTCTCCCTGGAAAAAGGCTGTGCAAGTTCAGCCAGCAGCAGAAACCTCCTGACGTACCCAGAGCTTTCAGAAAGCCCAAATTCTGCACGCATGATGTACTGAAAATGCTCTTGCTGAGTTTTTAAACTCTGCACTCCCTCTAACAAAGCAGTGATGTTTAACAGAGCAGCAATTAATTTCGGTCATTTGACACAGCCAGAATCCAGTGTGCCTCAACACTCATCCACTGTGGTTCCCTCCACGCTGTGCACTCAAGAGAAACCCCAAATCTGACCGTTCAGCTGAGGGTCACCAGCAGATCCTCATTAAGGCTTTTGTTACCCAAACTGGCATTTCGAGCTAGAACACTTGAAACTTAGCACTGATTCCTCCTTATGGACTACATACTAAAGGAGGGTTTTGATCCTCCTCATCCAGGCCCATCCCCAAGGACAGGAGGAAGAAAAAAGAGGCTGAATCTCTTATGGTAGACATGAAGGCTGAAGGAATGTGAGACGTGGCAGTGCACACATGGATCTGAGCCAACGAGCCCTTTCTTCCAGTGAGGAGGGTAAAATTACATCCAAAGACAACTACAGAAACACACACTGCCTTTACAGCAAGACCTTTTTTCTACAGCTCAACAAAATATTCCATCCCGCCTAGCTTCTCCCTGAGCACAAAACTTATCTTGTAACTTCCTCTTTTTGAACTTTTCCCCAAAGCTATGCCTTAACCAAAAAAAACCCCAAAAAAACCCACAAACACCCGAAGACTTAGGATTCTTTTCTACACCAACAACAGCTTCTCTAACGATAAAGAAACCAAATAGTGGCCATTCAGCATGGAAACAGGGGAGGGGAGAAGAGGGTTTAAGACACAGAAGAATTTAAAGCTGTGCTGCTGAGATCACTAGAAAAACTTTTTACAAGGTTGTTGCAGCTGCATGCTTTTGGACTCTCAGAAATAAGTGACACAGCCAGTTTCAGAAGTGAAAAAGCCAAGTGAAATTTTCAAAAACAGAAATACTAATTAAAATATTTTAACATTCACTTTTCCTCTAACACCTGGTATGGATAAAAAGCTAAAACATGTGATGGTATAAAACTTTAAATCTACCAGTCTGAAGTAAAGCAGCACTCTCTTACTCACAACAACAAAACCTATCACCTCACAACCACACACACACAGTCCCCAAATCAAAGGCGACACAGTAAGAGAAGAGCAAAATAAACACAAATATCAACTCTAGATCGAAAGATTTCCATTTCAGGGAATGATTTATTATTTTTACATGATGTATTCATGTCAGTGAGCTTCCTCCAAGCTGTGATTTTGGAACTTGCAGGGCTACCTGGACCTGGAACGTTACATTTCTTAAGGTGATGCTCTCACCCCCAGCTTGCCCCTGCAAAGCCCTGTTTATTTAACTACTCATTTAGAATGCACTTATCATGTCTGGACAACCAACAAAATTACAGCAAACCATAAAGCCCCATACAAAAATTAAAGAGGTAGCTTCTTTACCCCCATGAGACTTCTTCAAAGTTCACCAGTGTCTAATCAAAGACTACTGTAGACACCTCACAAGAAGATGTCCTGACTTGTGGAACAATTTTGTGAGAGCAGTAAGTAAAAAATTAACAACAGAATAAACACCTAACAAAAGCACCATCTTGGTTTAAGAAATCCAATCCTTCCACTAGACTGGAATATTCAGGCTGATTGTATCAGGGAATTAATTGAAAGGACATTAACTATTCTCAGCACTACAACTCAAAGCAGACATACGTTTTTTTGCTCAAGGCACAAGAGAGCTCAGGACTCTATTAGTCCTTAGTTGTAACGAGAAATCTTTGTTCAGCAACACACCAAAGCACATGTAACTCAATTCCTTCCCTCAAAGGTAAACAAAAAAAAAAAAAAAGCAGTCCTACTATATAGACACAATTACTTGGTCATCCTGGGTTTTGAAAACACACATTTTTGCTTGGAAATCCAAACCACACTCACAGAACAAGCAGCATTTGCATTCTAGTAGTCAAAAGCAAGCACTGCACAAGGGTTCTGCATGTATCAGTGAAGTTGTATGTACAATGGAAAATGCCAGAAAAAAGCATGTACAAGGAAACAGGATCTGTAGCAAGGAAGCCTTTGGGGAGGTGGGTAAATTTGAAAATTCATCTGAAAGGTTACTACTCAAAACATATGTGTGTTATTCTCTTATATGGAAGAAGAAAATCACTTGTTCTTTAAAGGAAGGATAAGGAAGAAAGATGCCCAAGGATTTAAAAGTATAGCCAACAGTGAACTCATTAGGTTGGATTCAGCCCTGGAAAAACACCAATATACATCAAAAAGCATGAGGAGAATGCTACTGGAAAGGATAACATCAGAAGAAAAGGTGCTCAGGCATTGGAAGGGGCTGCCCAGGGAGGTTTGGAGTCCCCATCCCTGGAGGTGTCCAAGGAACACCTGAGGTGGCACTCAGTGCTCTGGGATCGGTCACAGGTTGGACTCGATGGTCTCAGAGCTCTTTTTTAACCCAGCTGGTTCTGTGACACAATAACTGCATTGTCCAGCACAGATTAAAGGCTAACATGCTGCTAGATCAGGAATTCCCTGTCTCCTCTTGCCTGTCATAAAGACCAGGAAGAACTAGAGAGCCAAACCTCTCCTTACTGACCTGCAGCAGCCTCTGGCTGTGTCAGCCCCCTGGGAGAGGACACCTGCAGTGAGTCTGTGCTCCATCTCTACCCACAGGAGGGAGGCTGAACTGTCCTGACACTGATCAGGGGCAGGTGGTACATGAGAGAAGCTCTTGGAACCTCTCCTTCTTCATGGAAAGCAAATTTCCTTTTTTTTTTTTTCTCACTAGGCATTCAGGCTTCCAGCTGATACTGCTTTAACCCTGTGAAATTCAGCCACTACAGCCACTTATTAGGAGGCAAATATATTCTCCATTTCAAGCACATGCTGTTTCACCAAGGATTAGGGGTGCAGCAACTTGGAAGTAATGTAGGAGTCATGTATCTGTAAACATGCCTTTTGCACAAAAGGAACATTAACCATGAATGCATCGAATCCCTCACTCCTGATTTTACATACTGCACCACTCCATCTACCTCAAAACTAATTTTCTTGGGCCACAGCTCAGGGTTATGCCCTTGCTTTGCCAATGCAATGGCCATAAAACAGGAAGGCTATCTCAGACTACATTGACTATCCCTCAGTCTCTATTTCAGTGCACATTAAATCTTGTCAAAACCATCTGCTTCAGCTGCCACACAATTAAACACAACAGTAGAGGGCTGTTTTTTAGCTGGATATGTGCACCAAAAATCACTCTAAGTATGAACCCTGGATACGTCATGTCAAAGGAAACCCTTCCGTGGCCTCTGAGACTCTTTATCAGCTATAAACCCATTTGCATTAAAACTTCTTTTACTCTGTTTTTTCTCCCCCCAGCACTGTGGTGCATAGACCATTATGTCCTTTTACCATAAGGTTTGTTTCAGCAGCAAAAACTCTTTGAGGTTGGTTTGTGCAACGAAAGCAAGTTCTGCAGAAGAAAAGATCCAGAGTTTCACTCACTCAGTAGGTGACAACCTCCTTTCAACTGCTCAGAAACAGCTCTGCACAAGCAGTAGAGTTGCTTGAGCTCATGAAGTGCTCTTCCACTTCTGCAACTGGACATTCCCAATACCAAAGCTATGCATGATGGAAAATACCCTAAACCCATCCAGTTCCCCCTGTTTTAAAGGTCTGGCATGGTCTGCTGGAGCCCTGGCATGGCCACAAAATGGAGCAAACCGGGCAAAATTTGACAAAGCAACACCTTGAAAGACAGGAAATAAAAGCCAAAGCATCGGCCAAACCCTTGCAACTAAGTATGTCAGCTTTGTAATGTGCTTTCTGAATCACTGACAGGTCATTTCCCCAGATGTTCCCTTGCAGCAGCCCTGCTAGCAGAAAGAAATCTGAATTCTGCCAAGCTCTCTGTGCTGGTACAAGAAGGACTTCAAGCTACCAACGCTGAGAAGTGGTATGCTACAAGGAATTACGACAGCACTTGTCACACCAGAATCTCCTCCAGGAAAAAGATGGCATGCAAAACCTGTGTTTGCTCACCACCAGTACCCCACTGTGAAACTCTGCCCAACCTGCATGCAGGCAGAGTGCCATCCCAACACATGGGTTTGGATTTCAGCAGCCAACAGACCATCCACAAGCATCAAGTGTGATAGCTGTGGGCAGGAATCCCAGCCCCGAGAGTCCAAACTGCTGTCTCTTCTGAGCTACCAAACCCACAGTTAATAGAATATAGAAATCCCTAATCCCACTTTTAGCAGGCTTACAAAAAAAGATTTTAAAATGGAGAGGTGTAGACAGAAAAGGAGTCTTACAGTAAAGCAAAAAATGAAGTAATTATTTTGTTCCTAAGAACACCAAGGAGAAAATACTCAAGGAATTTATCAAGGGATATTTTGAGGCCTCTACAGTTAGCTGATAAACCTTTTGCGTGAGTTTATGATAGTAAGGCCTTTAAGATAACAAGGACACGGGCAGGCCACAACTCTGGCCTAGATCAAAGCTGCAAATGAGGGTAACTCTTGCTGAACAGGTGTTTGATGGCTGTTCACCTCTCTTGAGGAAAAGCTTAAAAACAATCCCAAATCTGCCCTGTTTCAGCACTGGCCAACTTCAAATTTCACAAGAAATAAATCAGACGCATCATACAGAAATGAAACAAAAAGACAATCGAGGGCTGGTGACTCCTTCAACCTATTTGTCCTCACGTACAGAGAGAGGAAAAATTTAATGAAACCAGACTAAAATATTTAATGAAGGCAGACCAGGGCCCTGTCCAGCATTCGCCTCAGTGGACACAGACACGGACACGGACGTTGTTACCTCTGTGCAGAACTATGTGGTCGATCATGTTGCGTTTGTATTTGGTGTGGTAGAGACAGAGAGGGCAGCGAAGGTCTTTGGGTCCTTCCTCGGGGACTGCCGAATGCCCGGCCTCCACGTGCATAGTAAAAGCAGATCTGTGAGACAGGAGGGAGACAATGGGAGCAGTCAGGAGGGGAGCAGCGAGGTGCCACAGCTCTGTAAGGGACGTGTGGTGTAAAAAGGTGCAGATGCCACTCAGCCCTGTCCGCGCGGCCCCCGCGGAGGGGCTGCTCACATGAGCGGCACGTGAGCAGAGGAATCTGCAGGCTGGTACCCTCAAAGCAACACACACTCCTTGTGACAAGACATTCTGCTGCATGGGCTGCTCCATACAGTCACATTGCTATAGTTAAGATAGCAAAAGAATTCCCATCCTTCATGCTCATTATCTGTCTTCAGGCTGAAATGTTCAGTGCGCTTTCTCCGGAGAAGGTTAAATTTTCAGCAAGTTGAACAAAAATATGTCAACTGTTCTGGGCTTGCAGAGGGGAGGACGAACTTATTTCAGGCAGAAAACATCCTTAACCACCTTGATCTAACCAGATAAACTGTTTAGATTGTGGGTACCAATGGGATTTGTGTTTATAGTGAGTTTGGCACTGAGTGGTTTAACTTTCAAAGCATCAGCTGTGATGATCTGAAAAACCAAGACTTAGAATACTGTATTTATTAGTGTGGAAGAATCAATGAATACTTCACAGTACTTCTGAACCAAAAATTTCATGCTGGCATTACACTGGCTGCATACTTCCAAGTTGCAAGAGATATGCATAAGAGAAGAAATTAGCTGTACACCCATATAACCACAAGCCCAACTACTGAAATCAGAGCTGTCTCTAAACTTGGGGCACTTGGTAATTTTTTCCTAAAGCAGTGATAAACCTTGCAAAAACTAAGGGGCTTGGCACATTGAACTAGAGTAAAAAGTGGCTCTGGACCCAATCCAGCAATCACTGAATTCTGCAGGTATATTTCTATCAACTTTGGTCACTGCTCTTGTGTTTTTAAGTTTCTAGAGTGCCTTGAAGAGGGGATTGGCCTATTTTTGGGGGGTTTTTTGCCTCCTCCTCCCCTTTTTTAAGACAGAAAATATGCTGCTATGAATGTGTTTACATGCTGCCTGATTTACTTCAGAATACCAAGGTGAAAGAAAATGGTACTTGCAACACACAGACAGATTGGACCTGTAAATTTCTGGTAGTATTTAAGAGAGAGAGCAATCAGGATACTAAACATAAGCAGCAAATTTTAACATGAGGAGAGTAAAGATGAAGCAACAAAGGGTAGAGACATGTAACTAGAGGCTGTTCCCATGTGGATTCTCTCAGGTTTGTGCTCAACATCTTCTTCAACAGAACTCCTTCCCTTGATCCAGTCCTACTGCTTACAGTCACTCTTAACAAGTTTAAGGCCTCAAATGGCAGCTGAGGTTGTTAAGCTCGAGGGCCCAGCACATCAGGAGGAAATTCTGAGCTGCACAGGTGCCTTCTTCTCTTTTCTTACAGAAGAGCAGCAAAAAACACACACACAAAAAAACCCAAAAGGCACTGAGCCTTTAAATTTAAATAATTGGATTTTCTGAAACGTCTCTGTATGCTAGAGAACAGCATCTTTCTATCATTTAAGTTACAGAGATTAGGGGGAAAATAAAATTACATGAGAAGGGTTTCTTCAGTAAGGGGATATATATTCCTCTGTAATCTCTGGACCATTGATTGTCCCACGTTTCATGCTGGTTGCATGTGGAAATTACATTATTTCTGCAGAGAAAATTTTCACATTTAAGGACAAAGGGATAGTGAAGTGATAGCTTTTGATTCTCAGAGAATCTCAGAGAAGTAAGGCAGGGTGCAGCAGAACTGCCACCTTGGACTTCCAGAGGGCAGACTTTGGCCTGCTTAAGAGACTGGCTGAGAAAGTCCCCTGGGAGGGCATCCTGAAGGACAAAAGAAACCAGGAACACTGGATGTCCTCCAAGGAGAAAATCCTAAAGGTGCAAGAGCAGATTGACCCCATGTGCCAAAAGATGAGACTGGCCTGGCTGAAAAGAGAGATGTGTCTGGAACTCAGCGGGAAAAAGTGGAGTTTATGACTTTCCAAGAAGGATCGTGCCAAGTGGACAACGGGGACGTTGTGAACCTATCAGCCTCAAGTTGCAACAGAGGAGATTTAGATTGGATGTAAGGAAAAATTTCTTCCCAGAAAGGGTTGTCAGGCATGGGAACAGGCTGCCCAGCGAAGCGGTTGAGTCACCACCCCTGGGGGGATTTAGAAGATGTGCAGATGTGTCACTAAGGTTTAATGTTGGGCTTGGCAGCGCTGGGTTAATGGTTAACTCCATGATCTTAAGGCTCTTTTCCATCCTAAACAATTCCATGATTCTGAAACCTACTGCAAGGACTTACTGTGCTGTTGTCTGCAGCAGATGGTACCGGCTGTTGAAGGAGAGAAGAAAATGGATTACATGGATGCTGCTGTGATCTGGCATGGCATTTCCTACGCTCCTCTCCCTGGTCAGCAGTGCCCATGTTCCTGTCAGCTACAGCCAGCTCCCAAAGACCTCAGAAATCTTCTCAAGAGCTAAAAAAAAAAGCCCCTTTACGAGTAGTCCAGTTCATCTGTTTTGCACAGTACTTACTTAAAGCCTGTATAAAAGGAACAATCTTTGCACTTGAAGAGCTTTTTCCCTCCGTGCTTGTCGCGGTAGTGGCGCCGGATGCTCTGTATGTATCCCGAAGAGAACTCGCAAAATTCACAGTTAAGGATGGCTTCTGCTTTTTCCACTCCTGCAGCACTCCCAGAAAGTGGGATGGGGCTGATGTTGTTGTTGTTCCTGGCCAAAGCTGCAGACTGGTAGTGGTTCAACTGCTGCTGAACATCAGGAGGCTCCGAGTATGAAGAGTCTGCAGGGAAACAGAGCGGAGTTGTTATTCCAGGTGGATCAACAAATCTAAAAAACCGTGTGATGATGCCTGCTCCAGAA